>JAJHUR010089965.1:4476-53264 GCA_027495735.1 Lutjanus campechanus | reverse complement strand
TATGGATCAAAAAGCTTGGGAGAAAATTATTCCAATATAAATGCTGTGTAAATAATTTGCTTGTAGTTATCAAGTAGTCTGCTAAGTTTGGCTGATATGTTAAAATTTTGTAGCTGGCCATTGTTGGTCCAGCAACTAATAGATTGCCAGTATATTTTTGCAGGTGTGTGTCTGTGTGTGTGTGTGTGTCTGTGTGTCTGTGTGTCTCAGTGTGTGTGTCTGTGTGTGTGTGTGCCTGTGTGTCTGTGTGTGTGTGTGTGTGTGTTAAACACAAAAAATGACCACTTATCACCTTCTGAATTCAAGTTTTTCTATTTTGCTGAACTAAGACGAGCTTTAATTGCCTTGTTAGCGCTGTAAAACAGATTTCTTTCAAACTCGACAGACAGGAAAAAAATTAAAACTCAGCAAAACCATCTTGGTCAGTCTTTCCACAGTCACCAACTCTGGTTTGGTCAAAATAAAACCAATTTAGATGTGAAAATCTTCTGGCTCTCCAGGCTGTTTCCCTCTCACTCGTCCTGTGGCTCAGTGGGTCTGTACTGTGCCACTGAGAGTGTGTCACAAAGCATCACCTGTCAGTTGTGCAAAAAATCAACAGGCAATGGCCAATTGCTGTTATATTTGCCTGTCATTTTCTCTCACTGAAAAACATAGTCTCCTGGAAGCTTATGACAGACTGCCGAAAATGAGCCAATGAGATGCAGCAGTAAAACTACATTAAGCAGTTGGATTATACACAGAAAAGTTATTTAATTTGTTTAATTTATTGCAAGTTGATAGCAGTGATTTGACTATATTTTCAGACGGTCAATAAAATTCAGCAAAAAGCTGTTTCATTACTTCTATTCATGTAATAAATATACAAATGTCAATTATACGGTAATCTAGTTATAATAATCATCCGCTTAGGGTTATCAATTTGACCTGGACAGACTAGATCACTTCTGCTTGCAATCCCTCCTCAGCAACGTCTACAGCCTCACATCAAAAAGTCTTGTACCATTATCAAGTTTTTCCTTAAGAAAACATGTCAGCAGTTTAGTTTACGTCCGTACAGTTGCATCATTCTGCTTTGTTTCCAAAGCACGAAGAGCTGCCAACTACTGCGACTGATGTTTTCACCCTCCATTACAGTCATTAAAAGACTTGAGAGGAAATCTTATTCAGTGATCATTGTGATAAAAGTCTCCGGCTGCTTGAAGTGGATTTTTATAAGATTTGTTTACTAAACTTACATTACAGATCTCATATTTTCCCTCATGTCAATCATCCTGTTTGCCACGGAGCTGTGTTAAAGCTCGCTGCCCCTTTCAGACGTACAGTAGAAGATCAATTGTCCAACTGTATTTCCTTTACGTCAGTGTTTTATAGGCCCCTTCCTGTCTGCAGAGAGCTGACTTCCTGTGTCTGAGAGGGGCAGTAAATGGATGGCACCTCTGATGCATTTTATCCTGCAAGGAGTGAGGGAAGGAGGGAGAGAGGGAGAGATGAAAGGATGAAGTAGAGGGCAGAAAAATAGAGATGACAGGAGAGACAGATTGGCGGAGAAGGGGGGCATCAAAGAGTGCCATAAAGACTGTCTTTGTGCTAGATTATTGATGTTTTTACACGCAGTGGCAATTTCTCAGCAGAGCCCAACTTTTTATATGCTAAGAATGAATCTATTTTATCCTTGTGGTTTGTGTCCCCCCACCCCCACCTCCACCCCCCACCCCTCCTCTCTTACTCAACCCTCTCTCCCCCCGGGTGCAGTGTGCCCCAGTGGCCAGACATTCCTGCCTAATAGGGCTGCTTAATGAGGAGTGGGTTGTGTTGGGAGGATTTTAGTGGGGAAAACACTTCAGAAATGGTGGGAAAATAGAGAATAGTTGCCACAAAGTGTGAACCCAAGATTTACTGACTCAGTATCTCTATCTGTGACTTTCTGCTCCCTGCTTTTCTTTTTCTCGCCTTCTGTAGGAAACTCCAGGAGAGCCAGGACTCCATGTCCTCGAGGTTGGAAGAGGCCGAACACAAGGCCCAGTCCCTACAGACAGGTACCAGCCACGTAGAGTTGTCATGATACCAGCGTTTTAAACTTCCATACAGTACAATAGTATTTAAAAAAAATAGAAAACTTTTGATACCACGGCATAAAGGGGAAAAAGTCTTAGGCCCACAAAACACAATTTTTTTCTTCTTTTTTTATTAACAACCTGTACGCAGAGTTGGTACTGAAAAAGTCACTGAACCCGTTCTGGCTTTGCTGCAAGCCAAATTTCAGGCAGGACAAGAAGTCTTTAAATGAGCACTTAGATATTTTTTATTATTGCTTTGATACTTTTGATGCTATAATCAACTGTTATGTAGTTGTTGTAAACATGTGGTGTTAAAAAACTATCAATACTTGGATACTTTGACCAGAGCCCTGTTGATATTAGTGGCCCAGTATCGGTCTATCACAGCTATATTGGTCTATTGGTATCGACATATATGTTGTCCAATAAATGCTAAGATGAAAACTTTTTTTGATGCAACATAATGCAGATGATTTTTATTTGTTAATTTTATAGCTAACATTTATATATTTAATCCTTTTTCTTGCGTTTCAAATGTACATTTACATATTTTACTCTTTTTGTGTTTTTTAAAATTATTTCTAGTTATTTAGAATGATTAAAAACGCTGGTGAAAGTTTACTATTTGAGTGCCCTGATATCATCATAAGTGTTTGATAACCACTTCAGGGATTATTGCAAAAAATGTGTTTATGTATATATTCTATATTGTGTAAGTCATGTGTATGTATAAAGAAGATAAATCAATATCAGAATTTTCTGTAGCTCCGTAATATTGGTATCTGTATCTGTATCGGCCCCAAAACTCCAGTACTGGTCAGGCCCTACTTTTGACAACTTAACAACCTACTCAGTCTTTACAGACCAGCGTATTGTTTTTAACAAGCTCAGAGAAAATGGCAATTTTATCACTGAATGTGAGCTGGTGTTGCCTTTCTAAAAACTTGGTTTCAGCTCTTAAGTATTTCTCATTAAATGTTCATTCATTGCTGAGGTTTGAGGGGAAAAACACCTTAGTGAACTTTAACACTCAAAAATTAAATCTGCTTCGTCTGGACTTGGTGGTTGTGGTTTGATCAAATTGGCAGTGACTGGGCCACCTGAGCAAATAGCTCCACAACTGTCACTTCAAACCAGTGTGAAAAGCACAGGCAAAAACACAAATATACAAGTGGCAGAGGAGGGGTTTCTGGCACAAATGCACCAACTTCCAAAGTGCACAGAGAAGGGAAAAGGGCTAAAGAGGTAAAACTCCAGCAACAATTATTTATTCATTTCATGTTTATTTGTGTAGGGACAAGTATGTAGCATAAACCAATGGCACACACCACAGCATTTATAGCCTAAGCTAATTTGCGGTGCCTGTCCCTAGCTGTCCCTAACCTTTAACAAGGTTTCTGCAGGTCCTTAAACGTTTAAGAATTTGAATGTTAGGCCTTAAAATGAGTGATAAAAGCAAAATGTCTTAAATATAACTTTGACATGTCTTAAAAATGTATTGAATTATGATGTTAATGTTACTTTCATAAAGTTGCATTAGCTTCAGTCTTTAATTTGTTTTTGGGAAAAAATATTATTGATCACGCTGTGACAGCTACAAATTGAAACCACAGAACCACTGTGGTTATTGGTTCCACACGGAACCAATAACCACTCGTGCAAACTGTGCAGCTGGTCAGAATTTATTGGAGCACACCCAGCTAGTGTGTTGTAATGTGGTGTGTGGGCTAACGTGGCGTCTCAATCCTCTTGTTAAAAAAAAAAAAAAAAAGCTTCTTCTAGAAGTAAAAAAAAAAAAATACAACTGTTTCTGTTGCCATAGTTTAATTTAGTATGGGGAAAGTGTAAGTTCAGCGAGATCTGACTTAAGGTGAAAGTATTAGGAACTTTGGTTTTAAAGCTTTAGAGTCACATGGGAAGTCAGAAAAACAAAGCTGCCATAAAAAAAACACCGCCACCTTTAAAAAGTATTGGTCATACTTTGATGCAAGTTCTTCATCGGAATTGTAGCAGGGAATTTCACAACTGTCTCTTTTCCCATCTCTTACAGCACTTGAAACAACTCAGGCCGAGCTCTTTGATTTGAAGACCAAGTATGACGAAGAATCCACAGCAAAGTACGTGTCTCGCTGATCTGTGTGTGTGTTTGCGGGTGACTTCTCCCCTCTGACTCCTCCGTAGTCTGTTCCCTGACATAATCATCCTGTTTAGTGCATCTCCTTGCCTGGAAACTCCCCCCTTTTCTCCCTAACAGCTGGATTGTCTCCCACAACGCTCAGCAGCCTCCAAATCCCAGCATTACCCACGCACTGTAAATACTGACAGAGATTGTGATGCATTCTGCACCAGAAAGCACCAAAATAGAGATTTTGTATTTGTGTGTGGTGGTGTTGACTAAAGCACCGTGTGATTCATCAGGGTCGTGGCAGAGGGTCAGTTTGAGATCTCTGACTTGAAGCCGCACAGGCTTCTTCTAACAGGACCTGTGAGATAAGGTAGCTTCAATTACTCCAGCTGTTGGCATCTATCATTATTGATCTCATAGTGGTGGCGAGGATGAGAACAGAAGCTTTTCCATGTCAGCACTCCACACTGTGAAGTGGCACTTTATGACATTCACACCCCGCGTTCCCTCAGGGGTTAGTAGTGGCAACCAGAACCACTTGAGCAATCCGAACCACATTCATAAGAAAGTTTTAAATTCTGAGAAGAAAAACGAAGCCTTTCATTATTATTCTTTTTTCTGGCTTATTCAGGTCTCTTATGGGTGCTGGAAATCCTTGAAAACACTTGAATTTCAATGTACCTTTTTTAATGTTTGAAAGGTGGATTTAAGTGCTCTAAATTTTAATTGCATTACTTTCATAATAAATCGCTCTCAAACTGAAAAGTTTGCTTTTTAGATCAAGAAATGAAATAAGTCAGAGAGCCTAATTGCTTTTGCCTTTTACACAAAATGAAAACAAGCATGTGTGGCTACACTTACAGTGATCTGTCAGTTTTTGTTGATGCGTGCCCTCTGATGGAACAGTGAGTGGGAGGCTAACAGATGACAACATGCCGGGAGGTTGCTCTTTCACTGTGTGTTGGCTTGAAAACATTTTTTTTAAATGTATTTATTTATTTTTTTTTAATTAAAAGGATTATTATTGAAATCGAAGTTATTTGTCTAATAATTGTTAGAATGATTGTTCTATATTGGCTCATCCAGGTCATATAGGATGCCAACTGTACTTACAAGCAAGTGACAGATTTTTAAACTTGAGACTTTGTTGAATTTTCCTTGGGGATGGCTCAATTATCCAAATCCACAACTCGATATGGCTTTCAGTTTAAGGTCATGATTCGATTTGACTTTTAGATTTAAAAATTTTTTTTATTTTGTACTGATTGTTATGTCATTGTTAGACTATCAAGTTTTCATTTGTGAAGATAAGCATATCATTAGTTTAATGCCCTGGCAACTGTAAGTTACATTTTCAAATACTTTCAAAAAACGGTATCAAGCAGGTTTCTGTGTTAATTAAAGTGGGTCAGAAATCAACCCGCCCGAAGCCAACTTTTACTTGCCTCCACACTGTAATTGTCATGTTAAATCTTTATTTAAATAAATTGATCAGAACAAGGGCACAGTGTGTCATAGATGCGAAGCAACAAACATTCTTGCATATCTAAAATGGTAGTACAGTCTCCTTCTTTATACCCAGAAATGGACTTGTTAACTGTGAAACAATGCGTTTAATTCTTTTTTATCACTTGCCCAATCAAGATTTAATGGTGCCATTATACTTGCCCCGGGCAAGTGGGCAGTCTTTATTGTTGAGCCCTACTTGAATCAAGTGTGATATAGCGGCCGGTAAGCTACCCTGTGTCGTCTTTGAAGTGTTTTTTCTTTTTTCTTTGGACTTGCGCTGGATGCCACAAGTAGGCAGGGGTGGAGAGAAAAACAAATACTGAGAAAATCACTGATTCTGCCTTTCGATTTGACTCGTGAAATCGAATGCTCATTTCAACCACTTTTTGATGTATTATTGAAATTGTGACACCCCTAGTTTTCCTTTAATTTTTCACAAGGTGTAATGATACATCGATTTGGATCAATGTTCAACGATCCATTATTATCAATACAGTCTTTAAGATTCACTTTTATTTTGCATTTCCCATGGCATGTCTGTGTCACAAATGTCTGGAAGGGTTCAGTCATAAGATTGTCAAATCATAATTTAGTTGCTTTTTGTGAGTTGACATAAATGTAACAGATTGTGTTAAGTGGACCTATGATGTGGTCTGATATCGATCGCAGAACCCTGAATTAAATCGAAATCATACTGTGACAGACTTTCATTTTGAGCATATAAATATATCTAAATATATAATACCAGAGCTGTGAGGTGCTGGAAAAGCTTGGAAATACACTTTGAAAATGCTTCAAGAGTGCTTGAATTTGACCTCAAAAACTAAACCTTTCATGGTGTTTAATTGATAATGGGTGTACTGCAAAAACAGATTCCTTAAGAACATGAACTCTTTCTTATAAATCCAAAAATGGTCAAGGGCATCCTGCAAGTGCCCTGTACACAAAGTATCAACTTAGCTTTTAAGGTCTCCCCCACCACCCTATTTGCCGTGCCCCGAACTCACTGTGTCTCTCCATTAACAGAGTTGTTAAATTGATTGGCTGTTAAAAACAGATCGATCCCTCCTCTCTCTCTCCCTCACAATCCGTTTTTTTTCCCTTTTCTACCTCCCTCACTCACACACTTTGTCTTTTATCTCCTACATTGTGTGTTTGTGAGCGCAAGAGGAAAGGCCACAGGAAGATATTACATGCAGTGTAATGGCACTAATCAATAGGTTTCATAGTCTATGAGAGGGACGCCCCCCTCTCTTATTTCCTTTCCCTATGACTATATCGCAGCACTGCTCTCGTTTCTTTACACTTACTTCTTCTTCTTCATGTCCTTGTCTCTTCCTTTTATGTCAGAACAAAACACATTTTGAAAAGATACATATAGCAGGCCCCATTTGCTTACAAAAGCTAATAAACACATGCTGCCCGGCCCACATCCACACATACACACCCACACACATTCAGATACGCACACTCACACTCGTGAGCCTGAGGCAGTCAGGGTCCTTGACTATGTGGCGTGCTGTGATCTGAAATTTTAATGCAACGCTTTAAAGCACACACAAACCCTCTCTAACCCTGCACCCTCCCAGTCCTTGGAGTCCTTCCCCCGTTTACTGCTTGGCTGAGCAAATCGCCAGTGTTTGGCTGAACACAACTTTTAACCCTTTGACTGCATATATTTTGGCACTGCAAAACACAAAACGCCATACATAGCATGCACTTTTTCCACACAAACACTCAGAGGCGCACATTCGGACACACACTTACACATACACACACACTTGCTCTAAACTTTCCACTAAGGAGGACATTGCGTGACAAATCCCCCATCCTCTTGCTGCATTCGGGTAATCTGCCTTTTAAAATACACACTAACACACACACAGACATACACACACACTCCCTGAGAATTTGGTCGATGTTGCAGTGCCCAGAGTGTGTGTGTGTGTGTGTGAGCTTCAGCGGGAGGCGGGCCTGCAGATGTAGCGTAGCCCCCTCTCTGTGTTGGCGCTGTGAGGGTCTGGCTGGCCGCGTTTTACCCGTTTAGTCCCTGTTAAAGATTAATGATATATTGATCCCCAGCCCCACAGGATGCTCTGTGTGTGCATGTGTGTGTGTGCTCTTCTGCATGTGTGTGTGTGGCTTTATCTGCGTATAAAGGCTTGATACCATTTTGGGAAAAGCATTTAATTGCTGATAATTAAGCAACAGTCAATAGGCTTTTCCTGTGTCCATCTCAAGCACACACAAACACAAAATGGCACACAATACACACACACACACGCATGCACAGACACACTCTCGCAGCTAGCTTCTTTTTAAGCCTCCTTGAAATCCCCAAGGTAACACGCTGTGAAAACGCAATGTGGAGAAAGCCAAGGAAAGAAAAGGAATGGAGTGATGAAAGCTAGAGGGCAAAAAGCGAGTCAGGCTGGAGGCTACGGCGAGGAAGAAGGGGATAAGAGCATGATAGAGGAGGGAAATGAAAATCTAAATCAGGGGAATATCCTGCTGGCACCGAGGACAGAGGCCGAGGAAGAGAGGGCGAAAGATGAGAGAGAGGGAGGTGGAAGGGGGGAGAGAAAAAAAAGATGAAAGGAGGAAAAAGTGGAGGGCAATGGGAAGGGAAACGGGTTGAGGGGGAGAAAGGATAGAGGCAGGCAGAGGGTGGAAAAGAAAAGGAGCTGGTTTGAGTGAGACGAGCAGGAGAGAAGAAGATGATAAGAGATGAAAAGGCCTGTCTGAGATGGAGGAAGTACAGTAGGGGCTTAGAGGCTCTGGGCTTGTTTCAGAAGTCCTACAGTAACTCACTGATGTCACCGGGTGCAGCCATTGGCTTTCATGCTACAAAAGAGTGTGTGCGAGTGTGTGTTGTTTTGTGTTTAAGTGCAGCTGTGCGTGTACTCTATAGCTCCTCCCTGTGGCTGCTGTATACAGCTTTTGAGATAAGTTTCGGTGGCCTAAAATGAGGATTTGTCATTACGAGGGACCCTCCCTGCACTGTTGAGTGTTTGATGAATTAATTTCACTGGGCGCATTGGCTGGCCATGGACAGTTCCTGCCCTACCCAGCGACTGACTGACTGTATCAGGATATGCAGAAAATCCCTTCCCTGTGATCTGCTTTGGCCCTCAGCCTCTAGCTTTGCCTTTATAATTCCCAAATACAGCCAAATCCAAAGGTTATTTAAGAAGACTTTGTGCATCTGTACTTTGATTAAATGATCACATTTGGAGCAGGAGCGGTGGTGTATTTGGGTTGCATTACTACCCATAAACGCTCTCCATTACAAGCTTTTCTGGCTTGTTGGCTCTCTGACCTTAACATTTGTGTGTGCGGGTGCGTACGCGGTTGAGCGTGCACGTGGGTCGCGCACACTATAGCTTAAGACAGGATAAAAGCTGGTGAGGTAGTGTACTATTATGTTGCTTAAATGCATACTAGATCCTTTTAACTGTTAGGGAAAGAATAAAAGCAGAGAGCGAAAAGCTCTCCCACCCACATCTGATTCTTTTTGCTGCATTGCCTGTGGCACAATGTTGACCTAATATCAACTGTGTCTGTTTTGTTAAACACATTCAAATCAGTAGTACTCAAGCCTATGGGACATAACACTGTTTCTCATACTGTGACACACAAATACAAAAGCTGCGTGGGTTATTGGGTTCACTATCAAAAGATTGCAGTGAAATCAAAAGGTCTTAATGGACGTGGCAGTGCACATATGCGCTCACATCTTTTGCGCTCAGCGCCGGCCGTGTATTCTTATCAGCAAGTAATGTCTTAAACACACAAGCTTACACTCTGCGTCTTTGCACTGCATTGATCACATACCAAGGAGATTTCTCAGGATTTTTAATGCATTCATTTATTTTAATATTTAATGTCATTTTATAATGAATAGCATTCACAATTTATCTTAGAGCTCACACACTTACAACTAATTAACAGAGAGTGTAATCATATGTAGGCAATTATTTAGGCATGGTGTATAACCTGAAATCAGGATTTCTGTGGGTTCTTAAAGAGTCTAAAATCCATTTATTTGAATTTTAGGCTTCAAAATTTCTTAAAATACGATTTTGGCAGGAAGTTAATATTAGTTATGAAGTTGCATTGACTTAAGTCTCGCTTTTAAAATGTGTTTTGTGAAAAAATGTATTGATGGGCTGTAATAATCACAAAATGAAACAAATGTGGAATCAACCATTATTACGAATACTTTTGTGTACAGACAGTTCTGTGTTGTAATGTTCAGGTGAATGATGTAACTCTGGGACTCTGATATTCCTCCATATCCTTCATATTTTTTGCCAGTATGGTTGTGAAATATTCTTGGTAGTCTTAAATAATCTTAAATTGTATTCATTGTGGTCCTTATAAAAGTCTTAAAATTAGCTTGTTGAAAGTTGATGAGATGAATCAGGTCAGAATCCCTCAGTTGACTGACATTCTTCAAGTCAAGCAGTTGTTTTTATATTGTTTTTCTTTTTGGTCAGTGATTTTTATCAATTTATTTATTTTTATTTAGTAACATACAAAGTATTTAGTTTTGAAAAGTCATTATTCTATAACAGAAATCTCACGTGTGCATTTCAATGCAATTGTGGTTGGTAAACAAGTTTCAGCTCTTGTGTTTTTTTTAGCTGTCATTGTACATGGAGCAATGCACCACTATGGCAGGCTGTAAACTTTACAAACCAAGTCTCTACATCACCACAAACAACAAAACTAACTGTGATGGAAGCACAGAAAGGTGATAGAAAAAGAGCGCAGGTGATGTGCTGTTAGCAGCCCAGGAGAAATGCACACTTATACTTTCTCAGACTGTGTGGGAATCTGATGTTTTCCCATCAGGGATGAAAAAAGGCATTAAAAATGTGAGTCTTACCGCTAAAACATACTCATGTAGGCTGATGGAGTTACCGGTGGCACTGAACAACAAAAAAAGGAACAGATTGTTGAGTCTTGATATTGAACAGCAAAATTTGACTAAATCCTGAGTCAGGCACTGCCCAAGTATTCATGTCAGTCATGAAAGACGGTTGTTAGGTTGTTGAACTATTTCTCCAAAGTCCAACGATATGTGGTATTATGGGGGATGTATTCCTGCTGTCTGACCTCTAGCAAGTGAGAGGTGAACCGTGGCCCCCATCCAGACCATTAGTCAGACACAATCACACAGCTTCATAGCAGATTAGTCTGCTGTATTAGGACTTAGAGCTCTATTAATGTAATCCCTCTGTTTTAGTGTGGCCTGGGTTTAGGGGCTTACATGTGCACACCCACACACATAGACACACACACTTAAATACATGTATGCACGCACACATACAAGCTGTTTGGGTTATGGAGTTCACAATCAATGGATTAAGGTGAAATTTAGACAGTAGCTTAATGGACACGGCACCGGCATTCTCTAAATGTGTTCTCTCTGAACAATCGCGTACACACGTGATGTGTGCAGAGTGTACTCTTCTTCCTGGGACTCATCTATCTGTTCATCCATTCCTTGTTTTCTATTTGTGTGCTGTATTTCAGTGAGTCACTTATAAGCACTGTCACATCCTTTGTGGTAACGATAAATGTCTTCCCCAGGGCCGATGAGATTGAGATGGTGATGACGGATCTGGAAAGAGCCAATCAGGTAATCCCGCTCAACAGCCTAACTGTACGTTTTGACACAGTGTTGTCCAACATTTCTGCCACACCACAATCCACAAATTTTATTGTTAAAATACAGAAAAAACAATTGAGTTCTTTGAATGAAATTGTTAGAGTAAAATGTGTGTATGTACTGATGCAAGTAGATTTGATTTAAAGGATCTAGTCCAGTGATATTCTGTATTTTTCTTCCTGTCAACACATGTCGTGAAAGACCAAAACCAACAAGGAGTTTATTCTACTAACAAGTATTGTCTCTGTATACAAAGCCTGGTAGAGCTTATTGTACCATAGGGCTCCATTGTTGTCCAAAAACTATTAAAAACACATCAATGAGCCACAAAGTCACACTGGGTGACATGTTCCATCATTACGTTGAACAATGGGCACTGTAAAAAAAAAACTGTTTGGGTAGGAGCACTTCCTGGACTCAAATTGAGTTTGTTTGAGGTGCTCTTTTGATAGGGGTACATGTATACTCAAAGATTACAGAAACTTCCAGGCATTTCTTTAAAATCAAAATGCTTTTATTGGTATGGCATGGTCTTGTTGGACCTTAAACAAACACTCCAACATGTTTTCGGCATCAAGCCTTCGTTAGTAAAAAAAAAAAAAAAAAGATCTATCTATATCTAGATAACATGAAACTATTAGATAAACATCTTTAATTTATTATTTAATTTACTTTGGTTTGTTGGTTGATTATACGTGACCTCCATCCATTTTATGAACGTTTCTGCAAAGTTGAAAAACTGAAGAGCTTTGTAGATGAAATCCCATTTTACTCTATCAAATACTTTTTTTCAAAGTCGACAATAAATAAAATCTAGATGAAGAAGAAGCCATGTTTTTTTTATGAGTAATTGATACTGTAGTTTATTTTAAGTTAATCCCACATTCATAGCTGTTGTAAATATTTACTAAAACATAAAATGCGCTCTGTGTGTAAAGATTTACTTTAGAGCTTCAGCTAATAATTATTTTCATTTTTGATTAAGCTGCCAATTTTTTCACAATTAATTGATTGTTTTAGTCCATGCAATTTAAAAAAAAAAAAGAAGGTGAAAATGCTCATTACAATGTCCTGGTACCTGAAGTGACATCTTGAAATGTTAACTTTTGTCCAACCAGCAGTCCACAACCTTAAGACTCTTCATTTACTATGATAAATGAGAAAGAAATACAATAAAGTCTTACATTTAAGAAACTGGAACCAGCAAATGTGTGACATTTTTGCTTGGAGAAAAAGAGTGAAATGATTCATAGATTATCAAAATAGTTGGCAATTTATTTTATTTCGATTGACTAATCAGTTAATTGACGGATCATTGCAGCTCTAATTTACATCGTTGGGAACGAGCAGGACTGGGGCTGAGGTTGGCTGGCAAAGTTGGAAAGTATTGAGAGATTGACTAACACAGTTTTTTGCTTGTTTTATGGGATTTGTTGAGAGTATCAAAGATAAAACACATCACCAACATTATTCCTTTAAATACAAATATTCTTTTCAGTTCAGAATCTATGAAATGAGGCCTGTATTAACAAATAATGACTTTCTTGTTACTGTGAGGGCTGCTGTTTGTTTTACATGTTTGTTACACACCTACTAAAGCGGCTGAAATAAGCCCCCCAGCGCGCCCTCTGCCCTTGTGTTGTAAATATTCCTGTGGTATCTGTTAATGTCATTGTTGTTAACTTTCATTATTAGCCTAAGAGTATGATTTGTGGCTAAAGGGGTAGCATAGGCATGTAATGTTAATATTAGCCTGAAGGTTAGCGCTCCGACTATAATGCCACACACACACAAACACACACACTATTCACACTTCTGATTTGAGGTTTACAGAGGATGACAGCATGGCCTCCAGCTCAGTCACAGACTTTTTATACGCTTTTATAAGGAGAAAATGGAAAACAGGATTTTTCTTTTGCGACTAGCAGTCCAACTCCCACCCAGTCAATAACAGCCCTCAATATGGTTGCAATTAGGAGCTCTGTGGAATCGGCTCCCTGTAACTCCTAATGATGGCAAGTTGGCCGCTGTTGCAGATGATTCCCAACTGGAGCATGGCAGTTTGGCCATAAATTTGAGGCATCGGGTATCATCTCAATTCTGAGGACTAATTTAATATTTTCAATTAAGGAAAAATCCATCCTCAGCCATCGTTCCACACTTACTTTGCATTCTCCCTACCTCCACTCAGTAGTGTATGTTTGTTTATGCTGGGAGGGGGTTGACTTCCTTTCGTAACAGACGCGCAATTGGCTGGTAGAAGAGGATGGTGTATTGGAAAGCTTTATCCTTTAATTTGATTGCTTTTGAATGCCACTTGCCCAACACTTTTTACTTTTTAACAAGAAGAACTTTTGCTTTCTTGGTGTCACTAATCTTTTTTCAGTTTGCTCTCTGTATCTAAATGTACCAAAGGGATTATTTGAAGTGGAGTAGTATGAGGTGCTCCTCCATTGGCAGTGTATTACCTCCAGAAGATGGAGGTCAGCACGCCCCCTGTTTGGAGAGACAGTAGAGGATTACCAGCACAGGAGCTAAGCAATGTACTGCTTTGGACAGGGTCAGCAGCAAAGCATATTTCAACCACTTTAATTAAAAAACGTTCACCTGAAAAAAATCAATATCAGCTTAAGTGTACACTATATTTAGAATATTTTTGCCCTTTACCCTTTTCCAACAGCAAACCACTGTTATCTCAGCTAAGTATCCCACTCTCTAAACCAGCCAAACTCCACAGACAAAATCAGTGATTTTTCTTAGCAGAACACTGTTGCTGGTCTACCGCTGCTTTGATCTGTTAGTTAGTTTTTGTTATTGTGTGACTTCTGTGTTTTAAAAGGACAGTTCTGATTCACTGAAGTCACACAATAACCCAATCTCATTAACAGATCAAGATAGCAGTAGACCAGCAACTCTCATGTTCTGCAAGGTAAAATGACTGATTTTTCCAGTGGAGTCTGGTGGGTTTTGAGAGAGCGATATTTGTCTTTTTGAATGATTGTTTCCTGTCAGAAAAGGCTGTCTGACAGCAAGTTAAACCAGCAAAAATATTCTGAATATAGTCTGCACTTACTGAGTACTGGTACAGCTCCAGCTTTTCCAAACTGGGGGCATGCCTGCCGGCATCTATTGTGGGTAAAACACTGACTATTGATAAATACCTCATACAACCCCACCTCAAAAAATCCAAACTATCCCTTTAATTAGGATTCCAGCTGTTCTCTGGGGCTAGTGGAAAACTGAGATGAGTTGAGGGAACATGTGTACTCTAAAAAAAACAAAACTACATCACACAGTAGCACTGAATTGACCATTAGACTGATCTTGTTTGACAGTGTTGCAATCTGCACTGGTTGATTTTCCTTCAACTTCTCCTCCTCCTTCTCCTTCCAGCGAGCAGAAGCAGCTCAGAGAGAGGCGGAGTCGCTCCGAGAGCGGCTGTCCTTGAGTAACCAATCCCAGCAGCTCAGCAGCCCGGCCAAGGCCGACCCTGACACGGTAACACATCTCACTGCTTCACTGATTTACTGGAGGGCTGACAAAGAGGTATTGATAGGCTAAAGATCAGCTTGGCCTTTTTATGCCCGAGGCGATCGGCTGATTAAAGCTTCAGTTTATGGGGTGCTGATCTTAAAGGTCAGGCATTGGATCAATAGGTGATTGGTGTTATTGATTAACTGATTTACTGTAACTGCGCAACAGACTGCAGAGGTGAGACTTGGTTAACTTAGAGACTGAATGCCTCACCAAAGCTTGTGATAAATTACTTCTGATTACTGATGTCAAGGGGGAGGCTTTTTGAAATGATAATCAGTGCATAGACCAGCTTCCGACTGGCATAGAAATACTGATTGATATAGTCATTAAAGCTGGGGTTTATTTTTGGTGTGATTTGGAAAAAGTTCCATAATAACCGTTAATCATAATGTAATTTAAGTAGATGAGAAAACTAGACTTTTGCTCCTCCTATTGGCTCTGATTTCAGGCATTAGAAAATCTAGCCAGTAACAGGAGATTTTGGACAATCACAGGTCATTAAGATTGTTGAGTCTCATTCTCAAAAAATCAGGATTTCACAACCTGGGAAAGAGACTCAGCAATCAACTATCTGTCTCTAGAATCACTTACTGTCCCTTTTAAATTAATGTACTGTATCTGAAAGCAGGATTTAACATGGGTGGGGTTATAATCGCTCATGTAAGTTTTATTTTGCTCATTACTTTCAACTTCCATTCTCTTCGGTCTTTAGGAACAGTCGGGCGAGGTGGCATCCCACTCAAGTCTGGAGGCGGAGCTCAGGGCCAAAGAAAGGGAGACCGCCCAGCTGGTGGAGGACGTCCAGAGACTGCAGGCCAGCCTGACCAAACTCCGAGAGACCACCAGCTCCCAGATCACACAGCTGGAGCAGCAGCTCAGCAGCAAGACTGCCACTCTCAAGGTACCCACAGAACACACAGCTGCAGTTATTTTCACATATTCTAGCTACTAATTTCTAACAAGACTATTTCTGTATTCTATTTCCTGCTTTGTTGTGTGCTCTGATCACACCTGTAACTATTTTCACACATTCACTCGCACTGTTCTCTTATCTCAAGTTAAGTCACTGCAATAAGTACATGACATGTAGAGATCCAACAATAGCTTTTATTAGTTTCTTCATTCTCATGTCATCTCATCTCTTTGTAATCTACAGGAACTGGAGGAGAAGCTGCAGAAGCAAGCTGACTATGAGGAGGTGAAGAAGGAGTTGAGGTGAGGAGCATGCACAGAGGAGTGTGTGCGAGTGTGTGTCCAGCACAGGTCTATTTATTGCCTGTGTTTGATGTCTTTAACAATGTTAAATAAGATGCGTGTCTTCATTTAAGATCTGTAACTCAATTGAGTGCCCTCATGAAGGTGAAGCTTGTATATCTGTAGCTTAATATTGTGCCTCCTGTCCATCTATTCTATCTTTGTCTTTAAGAAGTAGTTTGGTGTATTAGCTACAGTAGATGCCAGTCAACTCACTCCCAGTTTGGGGAAGCAGAGAGGAGTGCCTAGCGGAAGGTGAGCAATGTACTGCTCTGGACTGGGTCAGCAACACAACATATTTTACCCGCTTAAAAAAAGGTCTACCTAAGAAAAAAATATTTTCAATTCTTAACATTCCAGTCAGACACCACAGGACATTGGAGTTGCTGGTCTACTGCTGCCTTGATATGTTAGAGTGTTATTGTGTGACTTTGGTGTTTTAGTAGGACAATTCAGATTCACAAAAGTCACACAATAATATCAATCAATCAATCAGACTTTATTTATATAGCACTTTTCATATAAACAGAGTGCAACACAAAGTGCTAATACAAACAAACTAACAAATTGTGGCAGCAGTAGACCAGCATCTCTTGTATTCTGTAACATAAAATTACTGATCTTGCCAGTGGAGTCTGGTTGAGCAAGAGAGAGTGATGTTTGATGGTGGAAATATTCTAAATATAGAGTACACTTAAACTGATATTGATTGGTTTTGGTAGATCGTTTTTTTTAGGTGGCTAAAATACATTTTGTTGCTGACCTTGTCCACATTGCTTGCCTGCTAGTATTTCTTTCTTCTCCGAAGGGTGTGTGTGTGCTGACATCCATCTACTGTAGGTGATACACTGACTATGGATAAGTATGTCATACATCAAACCCCACTTCAAATAATTTGAATATATCCCTTTAATGTTGTGTCTCCTGCCTGTCTATGCTTTATTTGTCCTTAGAGACATAAATAGAAAAGCTAGCTTGCCACACAGTAGATGTGTGTGTGCATGTGTCTTTGGAGGTGGTTCATATTGAATTTTTTTCTCTCTCCTCAGTATCCTCAAGTCTATGGAGTTTGGAACATCTGACTCTATGCAGGTAAAACAATCTACAGACATAAGTGACCTAGACATAGTGTTGCAGTAATGATAATTAAGTCATTGATAAAACAAAGTTTTACAACTATAAAACTAACTATAAAAATGAACCTTTGAAGCAGGAGGCTGGAGCAAAGTTAAGTTGAAAAGTCCCTTTTTTAATTTTTCTTCCATTCGTCCCTTCCATCAGGACTCATCCAAACCTCTGGAGGTGCTGTTGCTGGAGAGGAACCGCAGTCTTCAGTCTGAGAGCGCCGCTCTACGCATTGCCAACACTGAGCTCAGTGGTAAGTCTGTCCAAATGTAAGGTTATACTAAGGGCTGGATTCATCAGCACTGGGCAGGCTCTCTTTACAAAATGAAAGAATGCCCACAGAGGAGTCCAGTCTTCATGGGAGCTTAGATGAGGGCTCAGCTGCAGGTAAGGCTGTGAAGAGATTGCATCAGGGTAATGCATACATACATACTTACTGTATGTATGCATGTAGAATCTTTTTCTCTGAGAATACTTAAACATGTGTTAATATGTTTGCAAGGAATTTGCATTATTAGGTCATCAATATGCGAAATAAATGCTTTATCATGGTACCGAAATGTTGATGATTTAGTGCCGCGCTTCATAGAGGAAGAAAATGTACATCTAGTATCTTTTAATACCACAGCAGGAGGTCAACCTGAACAGTAACAAAGTTGCAGTACACAAAAATGAGGACAGCATACTATCACCATTACATCAGGACTCTTGCCCTCTGCAACAGTGTTTATGGGTTTGAAATGTCATGGCTTTAGGCTTGAATAGTTGAATAGCTTTGAATTGATTAACATTCACAGTAAGGGGAGCTTACTGTCTTACTCAATCATGTTAAGTCTCAATGGTTATGCATTAGAATAATATTTCTCCCAGCGCTTATCATCAAGATGGATTCTAGTAGCTACCAGACTGAGAAAATATAGTTTATTTCTCTATTTGTTTGTGGTGAATGTAAAAATTTCATCAGTCTTAACTCTTCTGGAAAGAAGTGAAACGAGGCCTTTACTCAGAGTCGGCGGAGCTGTGCAGTCTTTTGGTGACATCCATCTGTTTTCTGTTCAGCCATAAAATGTTTTTCAAAAAGAGTTTTATTACTCCAATTTTTTCCTGGATGTATTTTTTATGAACTAAAGACTATGATGCTGCATCTACACTGGAGTTTAGCAGTGTTTAGGAGCACGCCACTGCAGCAGCAGGAAGAGGACTCACATGGTGTATTGGCTATCTAAGGACATCATTTTACCCTGTCCAGTTACTTCCACTGTGCCTGCGAGAGAGACAGAGAGGGACTGAGCCCTGGGCCAAGCTAATCTGCCTAAGTGGCACAGTGTCAATTGTTTTTGTTTGTCCTTTTTTTCTTCCAGGCTGTGGCTTACAAGAAAGGTTGAAATCACAAATGCATGGGCACTTTGTCTGGGGGGGTTGGCAAAAAAGGAAAACAAAGTTCACTAATTTGGAAAAGACTTGATTAAGATAACTTTCAACTTTTGTTTTATAATTTTTTTTCTCTCTCTTTTTTGGAACCCCTTTTTTGTTGGCTCCCCCATAATGCATGGTGTGTTTGACCTTTCTTGTAGGGTCAGCCGGGCGAAAAGGGACAGAAGAGTCCACACCGAAGGAGGAGACCATGCCCAGCGACCCCTCTTCCTCTCCCCCTCCTCCTCCCTCTCTTCCTTCCTCCTCCCAGCTCCCCCTGTCTCGCACTCACACGGACCCCCTCAACACTGCCACCACCACCAGCAGTGGAGAAACGCACCCTTTCACTCCTACGGGCATTGGACAGGACTTCTACTCCCCCGTGTTCCCTCTGGTGGGTGGTAAGATGGCGTTGAACTCCCTGATTCAGCGGCAGCTGCTCCAGACCTTCTACTCCAAAGCCTTGCAGGAATCATCTGGAATCCCCAGTGGGGCTCTACTGTTCACCCCCTTCACCCCCACCCTGAGCTCCATCCCTACCTCCACCCCTGGCTCTGGTTCTGCCGCCATCCCATTGGCAGCCAGCAGCCCCCAGCCGCCTCCGGCCAGCCCCGACATGGCTCCTGTTAACGGGAGCAGCACTGCTGGCAGCGCCCCGTCCCCATCACCCAGTCACTCTGATGCCACCACGGGAAGTATTTTGGACGGGGAGGACATGGACACAGCAGAGATTGCCCGGCAGGTGAAAGAGCAGCTGATCAAGCACAACATTGGTCAGCGTGTGTTTGGCCACTACGTGCTGGGACTGTCCCAGGGTTCGGTCAGTGAGATCCTGGCCAGACCGAAGCCGTGGAACAAGCTGACCATCCGAGGGAAGGAGCCCTTCCACAAGATGAGGCAGTTCCTCGCCGATGAGCAGAACATCCTCGCTCTGCGCAGCATCCAGGGACGGCAGAGAGGTGAGTCTGTGTATCTTTAATGTGTCAGTGCGTGCGTGAGAGTGTGTGTGTATGTCCTGCATGTGTGTGTGTGTGTGTGTGTGTGTGTGTGTACAGCCCTGCACAGAGCCATTGATTAGCTTGTCAATATGGACTAGCTTTTTATTTTTCTTTCTCTCTTCCTAACTCCCATCCTGTGCCACACCTGTGTGTTCTGAGTGAGTTCCTAGTCACGCACTGATCCCAAGAGCCTCTCCTAGCTATCGCAGTCAATACAGAAACCTTTCACACATCAATAGTATTGATCGGTGGGAACTAGGAGGAAGGCAGGGGTACTGTTAACTACGGGTAGATTCGATTAGCCTGGGCCTGCTTTTGTTAACGCATCAGGACATTTCTGATTGAAGGAGGTCTCTGTGGTACAAAAAAATAAAGTCTACCACCCTAATCCTCGACATATCCATGTTAAAAATAAGGCTGCAGTTAGTATGTTCCTGTTTAATACATACTATTAAATATTTTATCCCTCACTCCTCTGTCTTTTTACTAGTTTATATTCCTGTTAGAGATAGAGGTTTGATTCCTAGTGGGGCCACAGATGGTGAAGATCGATGCATTTATGGTACCATAATGTGCATTGGATGGAAGTGTCCACACATTCCATATATTTGCAGAGCATTATAGGGCACCATATAGTCTAGCTGTAAAAGAAAAAAACAGAAAACACACAAGTGTAACATAGTGTGTGGTATATTGTTTTTAACAGAGGGCTCAGGCCAGCCCCAGCTTAGCCGAATGTTTCAGGATGTTCCGAAGCGGAGAGCCCTCTCCAATACAGCTTCACACACAGGTCTGTCCCCTTCACACACAGAGATTGTAGCACGTTCTGTCTGTGTGGCATGTTTGTGTCGGGGTGAACTGTATCTATGCTGTGTGTGTGTGCGCGCGCGAGTGTGAGAGAGTTGGCGTTTATTAATTTGCGGGCAGACGCACAGATATACATGTGCCTTGAAGGTAACCGCACAGTTTCAGTGACTTGCGTCAAAGGAAAAGCCAGCATGTGTATTTAGGGATTTTATTGGTAGTTGTTATTCTGTGGGGAGCATTTACTGTACGAACCCTGTAGCACGTGTGCATGTGTGAGCTCCAGAGGGACCAGAAGAAATTATGACAGTCCCTCCAGTGTAGTTGCCTTGTAGCTCAGTGGTGGGAATGTTGTTCTTTGTGCTGTGCTATGGTGTAACTACTTGATGTCCTTATAAACTCCGTTATTGTTGCTTATCCCTGTGTTTTAATCTGACACGATTTTTCATCTCCTCCCATTCCCTCTTTCCTCTCCTTCCAGGTAACATCACTGCCCGCGTCCGCACCCCAGAGGCGGGTTCAGATGAGGCTATCAAGTCGATTCTGGAGCAGGCCAAAAGAGAGCTGCAGGTGCAGAAAGCTGGTGAGTTGGGTTTTTTTTTTTTTTCCCCCTCATCCCCAGAGGTTGCAAAAGTCTGCACATTCTTTACTCAAGTACAGATACTTGTGTAAAAAAAAAAGACTTGGGTAAAAGTGGAATTACTGATTCAGTGTCTTTACTCAAGTAAAAGTACAGGCTCTGAAATATACTCAAAGTATAAAAGTGAAAAGTTGTACTCTTAACTTGCGCTCTCATTTTTACCGTCTTTTTCTGTGCAAAATTTTACTTCACCTTTTCTTCACGGTTGAGTCTCCCTCTGCTGTTGCATTGTTTTTTCTTCTTGTTACGTCTTTTACACAGTTTTTCGTCTTTTTACATAATTTTTCATCTTATGGCACTGTCTTCCTTTTAGTTTTTCCCTTTTTGTCTCGATAAATCTTTTCGTCTAGTTTCAGCTTTTCATTTGTCACATCTTTTAGGTCATCTTTTGTGTTGTTGTTTTATGTTGCTTTTCAACGCAGTCTGTCTTTTACGTAGGTTTTCATCTTGATCTGTCTTTTGTGTCGTTTTTTGTTGTCTTTTCTCTTGACTTTTTCATCTTACAGTTTTTATGCTGTTTTATTGTGTTGTTCCATTTTTTTTTTTTGTATCACACCACACACACCTTTTCCATCATGTTTCGTCATGCTAGGTGTTTTTTGTCTTTTAAGTCACTTTGTCTTGTTATGTCGTTTTTTGTCCTGTGTCATTAACATTGTTTTTCGTTTTGTCACATTGTTTTCATCTTGTTACGTCTGTCATGTGTGATAGGCATTGATGGATACACCAAGGAATTATCTTTTCTATGCGTTATTGTCCCAGCTATTTCATTTAAATCATTCTTGATGTTGAGAAAGTGATGCACAGTGATTCAAAATAAAAGTTATCAATAATTCAGCTCAGATGCATCAAAACTGAAGTAATGAGCCTGTTTTGAAAATAGAAGGAGTATTAAGAAGTTATTCCTCAGACAAGTTTTTAATTTTACTCCCTGCATTGTAACACCATATTTCTACAATTGCTTAAGTGAAATACTGATACCTGAAAATCAGGACAGTAACAAAGTACTTGTACTTAGTTACCTCCCACCTCTGTTCATCTCCAGAGGACTTAGAGCATTGAGGATGATGCAATGTGGCTGTGAGTGTTAGCTGGCGTCTCTCATGACGGCCCTCTTCTCTTCCCTCAACAGACTTGTCTCATGCTCAACCCTCGTATGCAGGACTGAAAGGAGGGGGTGGAGGCGGCCCAGGAGGCGGAGGGGGCAGCGGATCAGATGAGGCTATCCGCTCCATCCTAGAGCAAGCTCGCAGAGAGATGGAGGCCCAGCAGGCTGCACTGGAGCCCATACTCAAAGCCTCGTCTTCTTCCTCCTCGTCCACAGCTTCGCTATCTCAGAGGGACCTCCTGAGCTCCCCACTCACCGCTCCCCTCCCCCCTTACAACCCCCTGGCACTCTCCCTCAAGAAGCCTCCCAGCTCCCTTCTCTCCTCCCCGTCATCCCCGTCTCCGATCCTGGACTTCAGTTCCAGTGTGAAGAGAGAGGGCAGGGCCTCTTCAGGGATCGACATGTCCTCCGACGGAGCTCTCAGGCTGGGTCGCAGCTCCGAGGGGTCGGCCCGATCTGGAAGTTCTGGAGGAGTGGGTTACTGGAGAGAGCAGTGGTGGAGCAACATGCATACAGACCACCGCAAGGCACTCGCCAGCCACACAGGAGAGGATAACCACAGCCAGGACGACTCCAAAGAGGTGAGAAGAGGCAAAAAAGGCTTGTGGCAGGGTGATGCTGCTTATGAATAATAGCTTAAACTTTTTAGGCTATTCTGTGATATGTATCTTGATATACTCATTTTCTCTGATAAACACAACATACATTTTCAAACAGTGTTAACATATGATGATCCTGTAGAACATGCATTGGTGTAGATTAATGAAATGCAACATACACATTAATGCAGCAGTAATATTAATCCACAAACATCACATTTAATGGTAAAACAAGAGGCTAACTTGGTGTGTCAATTTTGCAAATAGACCTTGATGTAACATTAAGTGTTTGTTGTATGCCAAGGTCGCAAGACAGCCATCTTTGAACCTCTCGCACAGTGCATCGTAGAGCCACTGTTTTGGAGCCATGACCAAAGATATTGCCACATTTCTTTGCCGTTGGTCGTCTTTCATCTGGGACAGTCTTTACCTGGCTGTATTACATTTTAGAATACAAACCTTTTACTTGTAGTGGAGTATTTTTTAAGTGGGGTGTTAGTACTTGAATACTAATTGCACCTCTGGTTAGCCTAACTGCGCCTGTGTGTTACTGGCTGAACCTTCTTTAAGGAAGGTGGGCTTGTGAGTAACCTGTGTGTATGACAGAGGTCAAGAATGGTTTGCTGTCAAAGTGAGCTAGCTTGTTAACAGATAAAAATCAGGCTAATGACAATTAAAATGGCCTAAAGCCTGAAACTAAAAAGTTTACCCTTGAGATTTTCTTTTTTTCCGGCCAGAGCGAAAATCACCATTACTCGTAGCTGCTTGCTAGCTAAGTTAGCTTTTCACAGGCCAACTCTGCTATGAAGAGTACAAGATGGCAGCATAGTAAGTTTACATTAACTGGGATTTTATTTCTTTTGTGTGGCAGCAAACACAACACACAGCCTCTCAGTAACTATTATACTGCGACCTGAGCTGCTCTACACAGTTTATGGCCAACTCAGGCCACATTCAAGCAGAATCAGGTGTTGCGGTGATCAGTTGTGTGAATGTATGGGGGTGTGTGGGGGTGTTTATTTGTGCCTAGAGCATAACCACTGTGACCCAACTGTCGAAACTCGGTACACAAAATAAACAAAGTGAGGAGAGGTAGGGTATCATTGTTTGGTCTGTGAACTCTGCCGGAGTAGCGTACAATTTCAGTGATACTTCACACCAACTGTGGACCAGTCAGGTTGCCAGCCCATGATTGGCCACTGCAGCATGACATCGGGTTGCTCCTCTCCAAAAGTTGACTGTGAATGAGATGACTGGCATTTTGTAAAGTAACGCCCCTCAGTGGCTACCAGTGGAAACACCAAATACTTGAATATGACGATATGGTCATCTGCTGTATAGCACATTAATTCATACTTGACAGTATCGAATATATTTGATATATCGCCCACTTGCCAACTTGTGTGTGTACGTGTGTTTTCTGCCCCTGCTGTTTTTATTACTCTGTTTTTACTCTACAGTGGTTGCATGTCTGAGCCGTTCTCTGGTCGTGTGTTTCAGGGAATATTGAGTGACAGCCTGTCTCGACACAAACCGTGGAACAAGCTGAACCAGAGGAGCAGAGAGCCATACCTCCGCATGCAGCCGTGGCTCAATGGAGACCAGGGGCAAAACACACACATCCAGCAAGCTCAGAACCAAGGTAAACAAATCACATGCACACACACACACACACACACACACACACACACACACACACACACACAGAATATGGATTCACAAAACCAGGCTCCTTGGGCTAGAGCATTACTCTGAAAGCCTGATTAGAGCTAGTGGCTAGTTGTTACTGTCAGTCTGTCACTCACCCCACCCACCCTCCTCCTCCCACCACCACCACCACCACATCCTCCTCCCTCCTCCCTCCTCCTCCCACCATCCCCCCATCCTCAGTGCTGTGGCAGTGTCAGCCAGCAAGCTGCTGGTTTGTCATGTCATAGACAAGTTAGTGTTGCAGCGCCAGATGGCAGCTCCGTGTGTGTGTGTGCATGCGCGTGTGTGCGTGTCTCTCTTTCTCTCTGGGGGTGTAAACAGCAGCTAATGTACACTGACAGCTCCTCATGACTGCTCTCTTCCAGCCTGCTGAGCTGCACAGCAGTACTACACAGACAGAGACAGGGAGATGAAGGAATAGGAGGAGGAAGCCAAAAAAGCTTCAAACTGAAAACTTAAGCACCTTTGCTGTTTGTTTAACAGGAATTAAATTAATTGATGTAGTATGACTGAAGTCCCTCCCAAACACAGCAGGGAGAGGAGATGAAACTCTGTTTTCTCACATAGAAACATGTCTTCTAACCTGTTATGATCCTTCTTGCCCCGTCTGTTGTGCTCAAGCAGAGGGTACTCCCAAGACGTCTGCCAGCTGCAGCCCCGCTCCAGAGTCGCCCCTCAGTTCAGCTGAGGAATCCGTCAATGGCCTCACAGGGGATCCACTCGCCTCGCAGTCCTCCAGTCTCAAACCTCTGTCTGAGGATCCCTCAGGTGGGGAGTCTCAGCTTGGCACTCCTTTGCCCGTACCCGGTCACTCGGGTCTCAGCATCCAGGAAATGGTTGCCATGTCTCCTGAGCTTGACACTTACGCCATCACCAAGAAGGTTAAGGAGGTGCTGACTGATAATAACCTTGGTAAGAAACACACAGGATGCCGTCTGTCTGTGAGGTTTAGTTGCTCTTCCTCTTCCCCCCAGTTTGCTTTCCATAGAGTTCAACAGTGACCACCCACTTATTCAGCAACTTGGGTTTCGGAAGTGAATTTCCCGTTTATGCATTCCATTGACATTTTAGAAAATCATTATATTTTAACACTTTTAAGCCTGGAAACAAGTCTGCCAAGTCTGAGATGAATCGTGACAATAAACATTTGATTTGGAACCAAAAAAAAAAAAAATATTGGAAAACTGTTCATTCTTAATTTGTCATTATTATAGGGCGTATATTGTCAATAACAGTGTTGTAATGTGTTGTAATGTGTGCATATAAATTATATTCATAGCAGCATTATCACATTAGTAGCACGACTCATGTTGGCTACATAACCAGCCAGCCTGCTAGCAGAACTACCTATTCATGAGGGTGGTAAACATTTCCATCGTACAGTAACAGCACCAGAGACATCACTGTTACTCTTTGGGACTGTGGGTAGTGTTGTACTGTCCCAGGACAATGTTGGAATCATGTGGACTTGTAGCTCCTACAGGAGCATATACCTTGGTATTATAATCTCATAGCTTGTTTTCAGTCTACTTTGAATGGTTACAATATTATGTCTAATAATCTAAATCCTTTGTTCAGAAAATTAATGGGATTTTCACTTCTTGAACTTCACAAAATTACATTGTGATTATTCTGATGGATAATGCGATTGCAATAGGATTCATGATTAGTGGGAATGATCATGTTTTCATCACAATTTTCATTTTTACTGGAAAAATTATAATCATGATGTGACATTTGTTTGGATTTGCATCAAACAAGCAATACAGTACTTCATTATAATGCTGTTTTGTTAGACATTTCACCTTTATTTTAAAATTGGGTATTGCACATGGCCATATTGCAATTTCATTAATATTTTAATTAATCATGCAGCCCTATTCCCCATTGATGACTTATTCAGCTTTTGAATCCGTTCTGAGAAATGACGATTTCATCCCACCCCTCTCTCTTTCTCTCATGTCTAACCAGGTCAGCGTCTGTTTGGGGAGACTATCCTGGGTCTGACTCAGGGTTCTGTCTCAGACCTGCTGGCCAGGCCCAAACCCTGGCACAAGCTCAGCCTGAAGGGCAGAGAACCCTTCGTCCGCATGCAGCTCTGGCTCCAGGACCCACACAGCGTGGAGAAACTCATGGACATGAAACGCCTGGAGAAGAAAGGTGTGTAGTCAGAGCTCAATGAGGAGAAACAGAGCAGCATGCCTTCAGAGATAATGAACAAAAGACAAAACCTTCATGTTATCTGCTTCAGCATGCATTTACTTTATAAATACGTTCACAAAAAATAAACCACGAGCAGCAGCAGCCCTTGAATTACACATGCACATCTGCACACACAATATCCTTTGTGCAGGACAGCAGAGCATGTTGTGCAGATCACAGTCATCTTGGTGTGATGTCAGTACCAATCAGGACTGCAGACATCACATACTGTATTAGATGTGACAGCTAGGGGACTGCCGGGGGCCTGCTTACTCACAGTCATCAGCACTCCTCTTCATCATCGTCATCATCATAATAATCACCAGTGTCTATAAGCTCGTATTTTTGTCATTCGTTAGCCCCCGCTCTATCACTCCATCATCCTTTATTCCCCTCTGTTTGTATGATGCGTTTAAGAATCAGTCAGGCCGCGAGGGGACGCCTCGCCCTCCTCGCTGCCTCACAGTGACCCCTGACTGCCCACTTCAAGCTCTCTCTGTAGCGACGGGATACGCGCATTTGAACCTGCCAGCAGGCACAAGCATCCAGCATCAGTTTACCCTCCTGATATCGCGAGCTACGCACAAGGGCAAAAAACAAAAGTGACCTCACACCAGTGTGTTTTGGGGCTTGGACGGGCGGGGTTGCTCTCCATTCAACTTCGTTTTAGATTATTGACCCCAAAGTAATGCATCCAAATAGCAACGGGGGGAAAAGTCCTGCCCGACAGCAGAGCCCAGAGCAAAGACACAGACCTCGTCTAGAGCACTCGTATTTGACCTCTCACCCTGGTGGTAAGAGCCTGCGAGGCAGCACATAACTTTCAGAGTGGTCTAACCTTGCTCTGAGGGGCTTTTCCCCGCAACACTAATATATCTGGCAGCGTGTATCGGGGTTGAGAAAATGTCAACCTCATGCAAAGCTGCCATGAGCTGTTCATTTTCAGCTGCTGGTGCCCGGAGTGAATGCTGCTGCTTGTTTGCTAGAAAATGGAAGAGATGCTTTCATTGTTAGAAATCCAGAGAAAAGCAATGGCACCACCTAGTGGCTGATGAAGAGGATGGCTGGGTTGTATTTTTTTAGAACACTGTCTGATGCACAATAGGTAACATTTCCTGGTGGCATGCATCCGTGAAGCATGGAAGATTCACTGTGACCGACTTCTGACGAGCAAGACGGTCTGACCCAAATCACAGTCTGCTTAGCACAAGTTGAGCTCAGGACAGCGTGATTCATCCTGATTTTAAAAAAAGACAGAAATCTCCTGTTTGAACATGCTAATATAAGGCTAAATATTTCAAAACAGCCAAAATAATATAGATGAGTTTAGCGCTGGGCGATATGAACATAATAAAATATCTTCTTTTTGTTTTACCAAATACCTCTGTATCAATATTTATCAATACTGCAGTAAGATTGGAGGGATTTCAGTTTGTTGTGGATACAGTGACCAGTGAGTAAAGGCAATTAATGGAACAACTAGAACAGCCTGGTAAGTTCAGAAAATTAAACAAGTTTTCAGTCCAATTAATCCGTCCAATATGATGCGTCAACAGTCCCAAACCCAAAAATATTTAATGCTCTGTCATAGAAGAGAAAGATAAAAAGCAAGAATTCATATTTAATAGGCTGGAACAAGTACATTTTTTTAATATATAATTTTTGCTTAAAGCCTTTGGAAATTAGGCTTTAAATAGTAAAAATGCATGTATTATGTCAAAGTTGAGTGTGTGGACATGAGTATTGTGTACCAAGTTTTATATTCATGGACAAAGATAATAGCTCTTTTGTCTACAGCACAGACAGAAATTTGTGAAATTGGAGATAAACTAGATCACCAGTTTACTAGATATCCCTCATTTTCTCAATTAAATAAATATATTTTCTGAGGCACTGACTTCCCTCTCATTTTGTGTTATTGTGTCACTGTACAGCTTACATGAAGAGGCGGCTGAGCTCCTTGAGTGACGGCCATTCTGTGGACACAGGCTTGGTGGGGACGGATTATATTCAGGGCTCCCAGAGTCCGGGACAGCAGCAGTTGAAGAAGCCCAGGGTGGTGCTGGGCCCCGAGGAGAAGGAGGCCCTGAAAAAGGCCTACCAGCAGAAGCCCTATCCCTCCCCGAAAACCATTGAGGAGCTGGCCTCCCAGCTCAACCTGAAGACCAGTACTGTCATCAACTGGTTCCACAATTACAGGTAAGAGACGCACTTAAATATTAATCTAATGTTTGCATCTCAACCTTGAGATTAATTAACTAAATCTAATTTGATCTCCAAATAAAACAGCCTCTAATTATGTTTGCTTCATTGCACATAATTTGCAGGTTTATAATTTATATGCTTTTTCTATGTTTAAGTACATTTTCTAGAAAGTTTTTGTGTTTTACTGTAATATTAAATCATGTTGTATTCATTAATAAATGATCATTGTATCAGATGTTCTTAATGATTTTTTTGCACTTGCCCAGTCAGGGTCAGGGTGTAGCCATGTTTTCTACAGGGTCAGAAATCTACTTGCCCAAATTGCATTTTTACTAGCTCCTGTACCAACTGTCTCATTTGTTAGCAGTTATCAAGTACCACCAAAAAATAAATTTAATTGTCATGTTTAATCTAGGGCTGCAATGTCTATAAAATGTCAGAAAATAGTGAAAAATGTCCATTACAGTTTTCCGAAGTCCAAGGTGTTGTCCTTGAATAACTCATGTTGTCAGTCCAAAACCAATCATATTCAGTTTAGGATGATAATAAACTGAGAAAGGCTGGAAATAGCTGTATTTCAGAGGCTGATAGTTCTTGCCCGGTTCTCATCATTACGTGATACTGTGAGATTCTGTGGAAGTTCAGATGCGTTTCGTCAGGCAAGTTTTATTTCAGGATTTGAGTAGCATGACTGAACTTGTGTGTTCCTACTAGGTCACGTATCCGGCGAGAGCTCTTCATCGAGGAGATCCAGGCAGCTGGAGGGGTAGGGACTGGCAGTGAGGGGGGCTCCCCATCCCTCCGCGGGTCCAAATCAGGAGAGGGGGACAGCTGTGATGGGACAGAATCTGAGGGCACACTGGAGACACGCCAGGGACTGGGCATCGGCCTGGAGGATCACAGAGGAGCATGCAAAGACCACGACATGGAGGCCGAGTCCGAGGCAGGGGGCTCTAATAACTCCCCTGCTGAGCTAGACTGCACCACCTCAGGCTTAGCCGGGCCGGGCTCCAGCTGTGGACAGGGTGGACTGGGGCTCTTCAGCCTCACGGAGGCGTCCCCCAGTAGCTCTGCCTCTAGTACTAACATCCCAGCCTCTGGCCCTGCCAGAAACCCCAGGGACAACAATCTGCGCAAGAAGAAAGCAGCCAATCTCAATAACATCATCCACAGGCTGGAGAAGGCTGCCAGCAAAGAGGATCCCTCAGAGTGGGAGTTCTAGCTCCCCCTGACCATCCTTCATCCCTCTTGTCTCATAACCTCACGACCTCTAACCTTGGACCCCTCCTGCTCTGTTCCAGTTGGAGAGTGGACACAGCCAAAGTCAAGCTCAGCAGCCATTTTTATTACATAAAAGCTTTCCGGAAAGAGGAAAGAAACAAAGAGTGGTTGGCAAAACCCTTAAAAAGAAGATTTACTGAATACTTAGAAGAACAAAATAAGAGAACTTGCGTGTCTCTCCTTTTTTTTTAAACTGAGTTTTGTTTTTGTACTGAGAAAAGCACTTAGCCGTCCTGCTGGCCTCCGGCCCTGCTGTACCTCCCCCTATCACCAGCCACTGGTGCACCAGACTGGTTAGTCCTGAGCTGGGGTGTGACCCACAGCTGGGGTCCAAACCTGGACTCAGTAACACAGACAGGCAAGGCCTGACACAGCAGCTGTCACAGTGATAGACACTGATAGATGATAGATAGAGACAGGAACTCTCTTACAAGAACTCTCACTTTCTTAAAGGAGATTTTTTCCGCTCTTCTTCTCACCTCCCAAGTGTCCACAAACCTCCCCTCACTCAGTGAGACGCCTCATTTTTCACACTGTAGAGTGACTGTTACAAACCCTTTGCCTTTTTCACTCACTGCGTGTGTGTGTGTGCGTGTTTGTATGTTAGGGGTTGTGTCAGTGTGCACCTGCGTGTGTGTATATACACACCCAAAAATGGTGTGTGCGTGTATGTGTGTGTGTGTATGTGTGTGTGTTTGTGTTCTCTTCTCAATGGCAGCATGTTTTCTTTTTTATCTCACTCCTACACTCTTAAGAGGGTAGTGGAAGGCCTGCCGGCTGAGCTGCCATGGTTACTGATGTAAGAAAGATGAACTTTGACCTGTTGTGTCCCATATCCTATCCTGCTGACAGCCATGTGATGGCCAGAAGGATCTCTTAATTCCTCACAAACACACGCACTCATCTGAAGAGGAAGGAAGGAAGGAAGGAACCCTCTTTTTGCCTCCTTTAAACCCTTCTTTTAAGGATGAAGGATGATCTCTTTTTTTTTTTTAAATATTGCAATTTGGTTGCCAATAAGAGATTGCACAGTCTATTGACTCTAAAGAGTACAAAATAGGGAATTTTAGGAAGCATTTTTAATTAGTACAAAATAAGAACAGAAAATAAGAGAATAACAAGTTACTGTTTTTTTTAAAAAAAAGAAGAAACAAATTAGAATGGAATAATGTTGCGTTGTTGAAATACGATACAATGAATTCACGTAGTACTGTAGCTGTCTGACATGGTGATACTTTACGTGTCTCTTGTTGTTTTTAGGTCGTGCACGTCACAGCTCCGCCCAGCACTGGACCTGCTGGGTGTGTGTGTCCACTGCACCACCTGCAAATTTTCTCTGTTCACAAACACACATCTTTTTATAGGCCAAATCAGGAAGAGTGTGTGTGTATGTTTGTCTGCGTGTGTGTGTCTCGTGTGCATTTGTATTTGCCTGCATGTAAGTCAGGGTCGAGGTCAATTCACTCGAAGTTAAATTTAAGATTATCAATGAACATTTCTGACTGAAAAAATGGGTTTTAGTGAATAAATTGTACAGAAGCTGATTAATCTGTACTATCAAAGTGAATTTACCCCAACCCTGGTATGAGTAGTTACCACTCTCCTCCAGTCTATCCTGTATCCAGGGATGTAAGTCTTTTTTGCATTGAATTCTACTGTATACACTACAAATTATAAGGCATATCACCTCCTCCCTGTCCCACACAAGCCCTCAGTGCCTGTCAGCCTACTGCCTCCCCTTTGTGTGTGTGTGCGCGGGTGCATGTACACACACGCCTGTCGATAACATGCGTGTGCACAAGTGTGTGTGCGATCGAGGAGTGTTCAGTGTTTTTTCCAATGAGTTGGGTCATATTTCGTATCTACTTGCACACACTACTAGTGCACAACTGACACCCTTCTTTAAGCTGTTTGATGCGTTACCATTACATTAATCTTCTCACAAAAGTAGTGTAATACTATGATTTACTGTAGCTTGGTTTTATTGCTATTTTGCATTTATAGTTTGGTTTTTATTCTGCTTATTTATAGGTGCTGTATTTTTCATTTAATGTCTTATCATTTGAGTTGTCTATTTTTTAAGGGATTATACTGTTCCTGAGGGCAAGTAACATTTTTATTAGACGTATAGACTGCCGGCAGTATTGGTTAATATTTACAAAGATGTACTAGTTCTCATTTGTTTGTATATTCATGAATCCTAAAGTTTAGTGTCATTTCAATAGCTTTGAAAGATGTGTTTGCTACAGTTCATGCTCCCGTAAGCATAAAGCTTTTACCACAACAGTTATGCTCTTAAATCGCTAGCTAGAGAATCAAAGGACATATCAAGATCAGTGAATATATGATAGCATATCTCTTTTCCTGTTTTCTATTCTCCAATAATGTTTTTTGTTTCGTTTTTTTGTTTTTGTTTTTGTTTTTGTTTTTGGCTGTTTCTTGGGCAAGCCCAACACTAACGCTCGGCAGGGCATGCAGCTTTCTTTAGATAGCATCCGCCCATTCGTTAATCACATTAACATAACTAAAGGGATAGTTTGAAATATTTGGAAGGGGTTATATGAGGTACTTATTGATAGTCCGTGTATCACCTGTTGTAGATGGCGGTCAGCAGGCCCCCAGTTTGGAGAGGCGGAGAGGAGTACCAGCATGGAAGCAATGTACTGCTGTGGACAACCTCAGCAGCAAAAGGTGCTTTAGCAACTTGTAAAAAAAAGTCTACCTAAAAAAAATCATTTCAGCATTTTAATTTGCTGTCAGACAGCCTTTTCTGATGGGGAAACTGTCATTTTATAGGCCAAAGATTGTTCTCTCCAAACCAACCAAACTCCATAGGCAATATTAGTCATTCTCCTTTAAGTTGCTGGTCTACAGCTGCCTCAGTCAGTTAGTTTAGCTGCATTATTGTGTGACTTTTGTGAATCCAAACTTACATTTTAAAGCACCAAAGTCACACAATTAAACCAAAAAACCCCTGAATAGATCGAGGCAGCAGTAGATAAACAACTCTCATGTTTTAGAAGGTAAAATTACTGATTTAGCCTATGGAGTTTGGTTGGTTTGAAGAGAGCGATGTTTTGCTTATATAACAGAAAAGGCTTTTCCGTCAGAAAAGGCTGCCTGACAGCAACGTGAAGCAGTGAAAATATCCCGAACATAGCGTACACTTAAACTGATATCGATTCTGTTTTTAGGTGGACTTTTAAAAAAATATATATCTTGTGTTCCTGACCCTGTCCACAGTATATTGCTGTGCCTCTCCAAACTGGGGGCGTGCCGACCAGCATCTACTGTGGGTAATACACTGATTATCGATAAGTACCTCTTACAACTCTACTTCAGAACTACCCCTTTAACAGGTCCAAATGTATACTTTGTCAAATAGGTCAAATGAAATTACCTAAACTTGTGAACACATTTTAACTTGAAGGAGGTCATATCTGCCAAATTGAGATTAGAGAAGTGTACCAGCGAGCAGGTGTGCTACGCCAGATTGAACAGATAGCCAGCCTATGATTATGCAGAATTTCTATTGCAGTCCGTAACAAAGCACTTACTAGGATCTTACCTTGGACAGGGTCTGTAAACACTACAACAGAGTACGATCCCGGGATCCTGGGAAATGTATGCCTTTAAAAAAACAAAGAAAAAAAAAGTGGTTGTGAACCAAGCACAGACTCCTCCTCCGCATCCTAACACTAAAATGAAAACATACGATAGCTGTAGCCATGTTTTCTACATGATAAGCTGTATTCTTATTAGGGTTGGGTATTGTTTGGATTTTAACAATTCTGAATCTTATTCTGCTTATTGATTTTGGTTCTTTGAGTGTCCTCCTGCATCACTGACAGCAGAGTTGTATAAAACACAAATCAGCAAGGAATAATATACAGTAAATAACACCCGACAGGGTGGATCAGGACCCCAAGGCCAAGCGGAGGGGTCTTGAATCGAAATAATGATCTGCTCACTGTACATCATCCCGCTTATTACGTGACTGCTTACTTTACAAAATTCAGAATTTTACCCAAAATATTAATTTAAAAATTATTTTATTGCTCCTCCAGAGTCTATGATCAGAACTGCGTCCATTTCAGTGGTCTGTTATTCATAGCAACGGTCTACTGTACAGAAATAACAGACCTTAGAATTCTGTAATTGACCAATCAGAATAAAGTATTTAACAAAGTCATGTAATATCCACAGATGAGCGGTACCATCTAACACTGAGATAAGCTAAGAAGCCTCTTTTGATGAGAGGTGAAACGTCTTCAAGAACCTCAAGAAAGTCCAGTTGCCCTTGTGTGGCTCCCAGAGACTGAGCTAAGCTAATGTTAGCTTGATAACTGTAACAATGGCAGTCTCTTTTCTGGTTTCATAAACATAATGCTTACTTTACTGTTACAATAGAGAGTATCCCGTCCTTGTAAAGCGTTTTGTAGAATAGCAAGTCTCACACAAATTGTGCTTTTCACTTAGTAGTGAAGCAACTTAGCAATAGCTGAGTAGATTAACTAAGAATAATACTAGACTCATGGTCAAGGTTGTGGAGTTCTCGTTAAAAATGCAAAATATGATTAACTATATTTCATTATAGTTATATTTAAATTGGTGATATTCTGAATACAGCTACTGTCTTTAAAAATACTTTCTTTAAGGAATGACTTTATATACATAATTACACAACATTGCTCGATTTAACAAGACAAATGCATTAGGAGACACTGTGGGGGTTTGTAGTACACAGTTTAATTTTAAACTGCCGCAAGTGAAATTCGTGCAGGAATCAATAAGCAGAATCAAAATTCAATTTCTTATGAATCATAATTTAGTAATCAGTCCTTGATGCCCAGCCATAATTGTTATACAGCAGCCCCTTGTTTCAAACTCCAGATAATAACTGTGTGACTGAAAAGGGCCATTGTCCTGTACAGTTGTAGATAATGAGTAAACACCTCCTCGGTCCATCCTTAAGCCTCCCTCCCTGAACGCACATCCAGATATATTGGCAGCCTATCAAACGATACTGATAACTTCATTGCACTGCATTAAGATGCATTAGCTAAATTGGATTTTCTAATGTATCTAATAATTGTAAGATTCCACAAACATTGGCTCTTTCCTGTGGACGACTGATGTGAAACATCTGTCTTTCCGCAGAATGCCGAGGGCTTTATTTGCCTTCTGTTGGACTGCTCGGACTGGACAACCACAGTGTGTTTTATGGTGATGAATAGCTACTGTAAAGTATAAGCACTTAACCCATTTTGCCATTTTATTATAGCCAGATCCATCAGCTCACCTAGACCATGTGAGATCATCAGATTTGTGCCTTTAACTGCCAAGCAGGGCACCAAACTAGTGATGTCATTAGTTGTAGACGACTTCACCTGATTTGTTCGTAATATATCGCCGCATCTTGATCCAAAATTTATTTCTCATCCACTTCATATTGGTACTTTTAAAGTCAGCTCTCTTAAGAGAGAGGGTTGTATATAATCGCCGGGGTGCAGTGAAAGTAAAAGGAGAAAAACGAGCTTGTGTATTCTTATGACTGACCTGCAGTTGAGTTTCGGTCCGGGTCTTATTTCAGATTTTTTTTTTCCCACAATGCATTTCTTACGTTGTACATAACCTAACTAGCAGTGAAAAGGCCAGAGCATTGAATGAAGGAGGAAGCATGCAGAAACAGCGTACACTGTAATAACACTGAATTTATTCATAGGGCATTTTGTATTTTTTTCTGTTTGTGTCAGGTTTGCTGTGACATTAATAACGGCACTACAGGTATTGATAATGACGTGTGCCAATTCTAATGGTTATTTGGAAAAAGAGAACGTGTAAATACGGTCGATCAAGTAGCTATCGATTCACTATTGTCACAGTATGCTTTTGTTTTGAAGGCAGGAGGAGAGAAGGGACGATTCAGGACTTTTTCCATGATCCACAGATATTTTTCTACAAATTTAAATCAGATGATTCTATACACTGTTGAATAACATTGTAAAGGTGTAACAGATGCTGTATATCATATCATGTTTTCTGAAGTTGTAAAGCTTTACTGTATGATCTGTTGAAGTAGTGGTTATTCATTTTGACATATTAGTTGTAATGGAAGCCCGAACAGCAGCACTGGTCACCATATTCAGGAAAAAAAAAAGAAAGAAAAACCTCAGATGTTTTTTGTAATACTTTTAGAATATATCTTATGAAGTGGGTTTTGTAAGGAAACACTTTCCGAATCAGTGGTGCTGTATGCATAGCACACTCAGTAATACATACACACATAATACAGCACAATACACTCATCCTTTAACCCCCCCCCCACCCCCACCCCCACTTTACTTGTGCTTTTATTTTGTAATTTTTTCGCTCACATTGGCTCAAGCTAATTTTAAGTCTTAAACCATTTCCTCTTTATCTCTTCAGTTATTTCATGCTTAATAACTGTTTATTAACACCCAGAGGGAGCTACTCTGGGACAATAAAACATTTCAGCGACACATTTCGCAAAGACTTAAAAAAAAAAGAGGAAGCAAAAAGCCAAATAGTGACGTAGTTCTCCACCTCTGTTGAAAGGTTGCTGACATTTTTTTTCTTCCTTGTGTCGTCACTTCAGTTCACCCATAGCTTAAACCACAGTGTAGTCTGACAACCAAATGAACCTAGGGGAGATCTAACCCCCCCCCCCCCCACTCCCACCGACCTCTCCCCTTTTGGAAAGCTTTAAGATGCTTGTTGTTGAGGCTTTAGCGAGTTCAGAGTGTTTTTAGGTGATTTTTTTTTTTTTGTCCAACCTGTCATCAACAACGTGGAAGTAATAATTCTCATAACTTCTTCTCCCACTGCTTTTTTATTTTTTATTTTGTGAGTGTGTGTGCGCGTACATGTGTGTTGTAGTACAAAAGGCTGCATGACTGTAAAGGGATGGTTTAAAGATGTTTTTTGAAAGTCGTTTCCCTAGCACTTCTGTCACTCCTGAGATGCTTTTTTCTCCTTCCCTTTCATTTTTCCTCATGTATCATTGTTTTCTTTATCTTTCTATTTACTAAACGTATCATGTTGTTTGTTCTCAGCACTGTAAAACAGTCCCTTCTACAACATTGAAAAGCAATATCACTGTATGAAACGTTCACAATGTATTTGTTATGATTGACATTTGATTCATCATCATTATTATTCACATGCACCCTAGGTGTGATAATTGAAGTAAATCTCTTTTATACAAATACTAAAAGTGTGCTGTGGTAGTTTTTTTTCTTTGCCCAAAATAATGCTTCTGTTGAAAGTGATATAAGTATTCTCAGAGAAAGAGATGAGTTAGAAAGCCAGGAAAGACTAGACAGAAAGGGGAATCTTACATGATGTTGGACTGCTTCCACAGGTGAGTCCTTTTGGGAATTAAAAACAAAAAATATGGAGACAAATGAGCAAACTGAATGAGAAATGACTTACATGTTTCCTCTCTGGTCTCGACAGGCCGTTACGCAGACCTGCAGGTGGAGTTTTCGTCTGCCGTGCGGACCAGCGCGGAGCAGAAGGAGCTCATCCTGAAGCTGGAGCACGACCTGAGCACCATCCAGGCCATGTCCTCCCTGCCGCGCCCCGACGCAGACGGGTCGGAGGTCAGCGACATGGGGAACATCCCGGAGCCAATCAAAGAGGCCACCGCCATGTTCGCTGGTACGCCCCTGGATTAATGAAGCTGCTGAACATTATGTTTCACTTTATGTCAGACAAGCTTCCACAGACTTATTATACAGTAATTCTCTGTAGACACTTAACTAAGAGAAAAATTCAGCCTCAGCCATAATCTTAAAGTGATCCAACAGTCTTTCCTTTCATTTAAACCTTCAAAGTGTCTTCAGACAGTAAGTGAAGTGAATTTTCACCTCAAATTTGACCACTGCACCATTTGTGTTACTTCACCCCAAACAGCCGATGTATTGTTACAGTATCAACTGTATAAATGTTAGATCACAGGACATCTCATCATTTTTCACACACATTTTGCCTGAAACAAATATTCCACCTCCTGCAATTTGAAAATTGCAGAAAGCCATATTGAGGTTTTGATAAAATTTCAATTATTTGTGCAGCCCTAACAGACGCACAGGCTTTCTCACTGGGAGTTGACCTCTGTTTGTGTTCAGCTCAGCCTCTTATGAACTCAGGAACTCTGGTTCTTTCCATTATTTAACTAACAGTCTTTCTCCTTTTCCTTCTCATCTTTGTAAGTTTATGAAGCAGATTAATAAAACCAATGAACGCCAGTTTCTCTCTCAAGCTAAAACATTTTCAATTTGTGCAATCGTGCCACCGTTAAAGTTCACCTTACATTCTGTCTGAACACACAGTACTGTGTTGAAGTTGGGATATGCGATTCTTGAGATAGATTGTGGATATTTGAACTCAGCAGCCAGAAAACATACACCCCTTCAGTGCTCTTTTAGAAAAAAACATTTCAGCTGGCTGTGTTCCTGTTCTACATGTCAAGAAAAGAGAAAACATCATGACAGGACAGATGATAAACACTTTGTCCTGAAAGAATGATGTATCTTTTAAAAGATTAAATATGCAGGTTAAACAGTTGATTAATCTGTTTGTCAGTTTAGTTTCATCTTTGAAATAATCTCCCAGCTTTGACGCTTGTCTGAAATTTCCACACTGAAAAGTCTTTGTTCTAAAAGAGGTGAGGCATGAATTTAGCGTCGGTGAAGATACTGAAGTCTGACTCGCTGACAGCACAACTTGTCTGATTGAAATTAGGTAAATGTGCTGAGCTGAGGCTCTGCAGGGGGGCTGTCTGTTTAAATACTGCAAACCAGCCTGACTAGAGGGATTTTAGGTGTTTCTTTCCTTTAATGTGACAATCAAGGCAGAGTCCAGATTTGAAGTGTTCACTAGAGTTAAATTAAACGGATAAGAGTATCAAATTTGACCACAAAATGTAGTGAAATTTATCAGTTTTCAAAATATCAGTAAGGCCCCATCTGTGACCATGTAGGGATGTTAATAGAGGAAGTGAATTCTGGCATTTTAGTGTTTTATCTGTGTGATGTCCAGGTTCAGGCGTGAGCCCCCATCCTGAGCTTCCTCAGGGCCAGATGGACTCTCTGCTCTCCATCATCTCCAGCCAGAGGGAAAGGTTTCGCTCCCGCAATCAGGAGCTGGAAGCTGTGAGTCACGACCTCTCTCTCACACACACTCTGTATTCCTGTTGTGTTTTTCAGGGGGAACTAATTTGTTCTCATCTGTTTGTTTCCTCCCTGCAGGAGAACCGCTCCATGCAGCAGACCATGCAGGCCCTGCAGAACGAGCTGGACAGCCTGAGAGCTGACAACATCAAACTCTTCGAGAAAATCAAGTTCCTGCAGAGCTACCCTGGCAGAGTGCGTCACTGTCTGTGTCTGCGTGTGTAAATGTGCTCTTTCTGATATCTGGTTTCTTTGTAGGATTCTGATCCCTAAAATATTTTGGAGGACAATAAATTTAGATGCGTCTGTTTTCTTTGCGCTGTAGGCTGGAGGAAGTGACGACACCGTGATGCGTTACTCCTCCCAGTACGAGGAGAGACTGGATCCGTTTGCTTCCTTCAGCAGGAAGGTACAGGACACCTTCAATACACACACACACACTAATGAAACTCCATTTAGTTGTTTCCTGTCATGGTTTCTTCCTCTGATAACTGACCAAACATGGATGACAGAGACCCATGTGTGCAGCACAGCTACAACAGAGCCTGATCTCAAGTTCTTATTTTTAGATTCTTTGTTTTGCACTGACATTATCACAGGCTGTAGTCTAGAAAATCTTGGTTGACTGTAGTTCTACCTGCTCTTCAAGTAATTGATCTGTTGATGGGGAGAAAAAATCTGCACGTTATGTCTGGATGGACTTAAACAGCCACAGTGCACTGAGTGACTCTACCTGCAGCCTAAATGGGTGCTAATCAAAATTGCACAATGTTGCCAAGCAGTTGAATTCCTGCAGTTTGGCCATTTTTTTCCCACACATTGATATATCATCAACTTCAGGGCATGTTTATCAGGTAAATTTAGTGTTACATACAGCAGCAACACAAACACAACTAATGCAGCTTGAACAGCACTAGAACCATGAAACTGCTTAGGTGCTTCAAATGAAGTTTAACATTAGTCCAACATCGCCCCCACCTGTGTAGCCACATTAGCAACATGCTAACTCCAAACACCAAAACAACATAAAACACGGCAAAACTTAGAGCTTTCCAGTTTGAAGTCGGGTCTCGGACAGCTGCTGTGATCTATCATTGATTTGGAAACATTACTGGCCCTCGTTGATAAAGCAGTCTCATGAAGTAAAATCCACATACACTTTGTCACATCGCAATCAAAAACTTTTTATCCACTTTACTCTTCTGTCCTCTGAGGCTGGGGGCTGATGAAACACTTTGTGCTGGTACTTTGACATGGTGAAAATTAGTTTGGAGCCAGTAAATGTTCGGTAAATAGCCTGTCGATCAAAATTGTGACACCAGCGACTGTCTGATCATTGAGAAAGACAAGGGCATAACGACCAACCAATCAACGAACCAACCACGAGGTGTCGACCACTACATCATAATCCAGAAATAACTTCCGATAGTTGAGAGTAAAATTCCAGTTTAGCTGCCTTAGACATGTTGAGTATTGATTAAGGTGATGACTCAAAAAGCTGCCATTTGAACATCTGTCACACAACGGATGATGACGGCGTACAAGAAACAAGCACTTTCTCATTTTTGGTTCTTGTTGAAAGTCATGCTGGGACATGTAGGACCTGAATTAGAGTTCGATACGGCAAGTTGAAACTAATTATGTGTTCTACAAAGAGAAATTACCACTCATTACTCATCTCACTGAAACAAATGCCCTGAACATCATAAATTTACATTAATTAAAATGAAAAAACATCTGAAAGTGTATTTTTTTTATTTTAATATTACTTTAGGTCATCGTGTATTCACACCTTTCAAAGCTAGCGTGTTTTTTTGTTGAGGCCAACTGCTCTGTTTGCAGGAGCGTCAGCGCCGATACCTGAGCCTCAGCCCCTGGGATAAAGCAACTCTGAGCCTGGTAAGCCTCAAACACACACACACACACACACACACACACACACACACACATCAATGTTTCACCAGCAGGTCATGTGAGGATCAGAGCTGCTAATTTCTTGCCACCTCGATGAAGCGTTGGTGTGACTCAGCTGGCAGGCTGACACTTATGACTCTGCGATGATGAGATCAAACTGGGGCAGAAACCAGTTAGTGCACCGACACATCCATACACACATCCGAACACTGTGAGCCTGCTCAGACCTGGTATTATTGTATCCTGGGTGATCAGATCACAAGTGTACAGCTCCGAGTACGTCACTTCACACCTGGTATTACAAAGTGTCTCAAGTGACCACTTGTGATCAGATCGCACTACATACAAATAAACACCACAGCTGTTGTCAGTTGTACTGCCCATTTGGCTGTTAAATACGAAGGTTCGACACTAAACTTCTTTGTCTCTCTAGAACTGAACTATGAGCAGGACAACATACACGTTTACTTTGTCTGACTGTGTGGAAATCTGATGTTTTCTCCTACAATGTTTTTTTTACAGGGAAAGAAACAACTTAATGTTTTGCATTTAATGCTGAATTTACAAGAAGGCACAAATGATTAAGAATTCACCATAGCTGTTTCATTTCCCTGCTCTATATTGCAAACTGTTGTTTCTAACCGGTGGCCCAACAGTAGCCACTGACACACTTGGAAAAACAGACACTTATTCTTTTTTACAAACAGAAATATACATATGACAGGTAGAGTGCAGGATGTTTATAGTTTTATATAGTCCAACTCTTCACTAGAACAAATAAAAATAATATATACTACATTCTTTTGGGAAAAAATAGCTATAACCCATTACGAAGAAGAACAAGAACAAGTTTGTTTGAGCACACCAAGACAAATCAACCACTCAATGTCTCATCGAGATGGTACTAAATTATTTAATATTGAACTCTCAAAATAGCTTGATTTTTTTTTTGAGTCTGGGCATATTTTGACATCTTGTGTATTCACAATCTCCTGCTGCTGGTAAACATGTAATTTAGGTTTTAGTGAACCCAGTGATGTTGTTTACAGAGCGTCAGTTCTGTAGGTGATCTTCAGTGTGGCTCAAAACACTCCTAAAAGACGTCCTCTGAATGAATAATTGTGATCGGATCACCCAGGATGCATGTTAATATCAGGTCTGAACAGGCTCCATGTGTTTGGTGCGACTTCTTGACTAATCCCTCCTGTGTTCATCTGTCTCAGGGTCGTGTGATTCTCTCCAACAAGATGGCCAGGACCATTGCTTTCTTCTACACCCTGTTCCTGCATTGTTTGGTGTTCTTGGTACGTCTCCCAGAGGAGTTTCTGCTTCTGTGTCGTCAGCGTCAGTGAAAAATAGATCTAAACTGTCAGCTTTATTTCAGGTGCTGTACAAGACCGCGTGGAGCGAGAGCATCGGCAGAGACTGCACCGCTTTCTGCGCCAAAAAGTGAGTTGATTCACCCCACAGCTGATTGAACTGAATTATATCAGCAGGTTTTTAATTTTCTTCATTTCTCTTTCACTCACAGGTACTCTGACCACCTCCACCGTTTCCATGAGAACGACCCAAACCTTTGAGCTGTCCCACAGTAAATTAGGCTGGTTCAGTGTTCAGCAGCGAGCACGTCCTGCATAAAAGTTTACCTAACTCAGCTCCACATGAAGGCAGAGCTTTACTTTTCTTCTTCTTCTTCTTCTTGCAGTAGCTAATATATCCACTAGGGGGCAGTTTAAGGCTGTAAATCGTGAATCAAAGAGTTGACTGCTTCAAAAATAGCTTCTTCTTGTTTTCATTTACAGATTCATGATCTTTGATAATAATTAAGAATTAATATAGAAGGCTAAGGCTTAAGGTTTCCTCTTATAATCTCTTATATTAACATAAAGCTGAAAGTCAATCATTAATAGTCTATGACGTTAAGAGTGTTTATCTTCCACACCAAAGGGACCACTATACTCGGGTTGTGTTGTGTTTTTTCTGGGTTTAGCTGGAATTTAGTATAATTAGAGAATTAAATCAATAAAGATGAAGTTGATATGATATTAAAGGTGGTATGGGTAACATTATAATTTATGTTTGATTGGAGGTTATACTGTGAAAGGCGGGTTATTAAGGAAGGGGTGGTTATTTTAAGATGTTCTGGTGGTGGAACAATATATTCTGTAGTCATAAGTTTACTTTTCATTCCCTACTTGAGTTTGATTGATTGATTGATTAACTGGTAAGTACAGTTTTAACGACTTGTGTCTTCGGCACAGAAATCGACTCGTTACTTTCTATTTAAGAGACCATTTGCTTCTCACCTGCTCGATGAGGGTTTGCAGCAGTAAGACACTAATGTTTACTGAGTCTATGATCCTAATATTCCTCTCTAAGATAAAATACTGTGCATGTTTTGCTGCTTACTTCTCTTCTGACTGATATACTCCAAATAAAGACTATGCAGTAAATCTTCGTGTATTATTTTTGTTTAAAATTCTGTCATTTGAAGATGTGTGTAATTGTGAAGATATCGTTACATATTGATGGGTTATGTGGGTTTAATGGGTCATTGATTGGTGTATGTTGGGTTTAAGGTTTACACATGATCCCTGCACAGAATCTATTAATGTGAACAAATCATGGTTTTTATATTTAACTAAAACTAAACTTTAAAATGGTGGAGTTGATTGATGATATCTGTTCTTGTCAGATAACATTTTTGCCCAGTAGACAACACTGCACAGTTCGGTACTGGGTCATAGCCTCATTGATAAAAAATCACCACCATAGCTCCATCGTTGTCCCAAAATGTGTCATTGACCACGTTGTTGCACTGGATGACATGTTCCTTCATTAGGAAGAATGAAATCATTGATTTCCAAATCCTTTCAAATTCTTCCAGATTATCGTTTAGGATGTGTCAAATCCTCTCCAGGTTGAGGGTATCAATCAGAAGTGCTTTTTAAGTCGGTACATCTTTCTTTTTCCAGAGCAAAAGAATAAGTTTCTTTGCCCAAAGGAGGCCATAGGACAGGAGATGGTGCTGTGTGTTCTGTAGGTTTATTGTAACCCAGATTTCCTGTAGTTTAGGGCATCATACATCACCTTGTAACAAATCGGCATCAGCTTGGTTACATTTTTCACAAATCGGTGACATTTCTGGGAAGATTTTATGGAGCTTTACCGCTGAATAATGCGGCCTGTGCAAAAAAATCAAACTGGATCAAACAGTCTCAAGCATTAAGGGGACAGTTATAGACATACTTCAGGCCCAGGTGTCCTCTGCTATTTTCATCCCTCGTTCATTTTCCCCGTCCCGTATTCATGGTTGTCCATGATGTTCTTGCAATAGATAATATATGAATGAAATTGCATGTCTTTCTACTATACAGTCTCTGAGACACTGGTCTAACTTCTGACATGCCCCGTTTTTAAATGAAAGCATATCTACATAAGAGATAATGTACAGTGAGCAGGTCATTATTACGTAATAAATCCTGACAGGATGATGTTGGACTTTAATCATCCTGAAGGGGTTAATTTCATAATAATGACCTGCTCGCTGTACATTATCCTGCTTATTACATGGTTACTTACCCAAAAAAGCACATATTTATGTACACTAAATATTAATTTTAAAATTATTCTAAGGGGTTATTTCGCAAAAGTACCGAAAAATATCAATAATTTCACACAAAATATTAATTTTCAATTGATTTTTTGTGATGTAACAATTATTTAATTGTTCCTCTAGAGTCTATGATCAGAACTGTGTCCATAGCAACCTTAGAATGCTGTGACTGACCAATCAGAATCGAGTATTTAACACATATAAAGAATGTGCATTAATGCACAGCTGAAAATAGTCCCTGATAACTGAATGCATGTTTTTTGTCTTTCTGTGAGATTTTAACAATAAGAAAAATTCATAATTACACCAGTGCTGTGATTTAAACGTTAGGATAATATTACAAAAATCTCTTACATGAGTCAGTGATGGTAAAGGGACAAATGTGCACTGATAGTGAGCTCTCAGTGAAGAGAGGTCTGTTTAAGAGCTGACCCCCGAGGAAGAAAGGGGGGAGATGATGACTGACTAATGTCTGAAACACACACACACACACACACACACACACACACACTGGGGATGAATGTGCTGATCAGTCCCTCTGATGGCTGCCTGTGTTTGAGTATGACTGAATTAGACTGCATTATTCATGAGAGGCCTCCTCTTAAAGAGCACCTCAGCTCACAGCCATTAAAGACTAACGACACGCACACATACACACACACACACACACACACTTCCTCCTCTATCTTAAGCCTCTTTTTACTTATCAATCAGAACAGACTGAGCTATATCAGCACAATTACAGCCTCATTCTGCCCTCCACAGCACCATTCACCTTTAACCCTCAAAAACCTCACATGGTCACACACCTTTTACCTCCTCTGGTCTCCGTCTCTCTGTCCTCCGTCTCCATCGACAGCTCCATAAATATTAACAACCTCCATCTGTGGAATAACAAAAGTCTTGAGTAAGCCTAATGGCCTGAGGTTATTGTTTTACTGCGGTGGACGGGTCATTTCACGTGGACTGATCCCTCCTTTAATGACAGCACACACTGATGGGTCAGCAGTTAAATTTGTGCACTGTCATATTTATTTTGAGGCCGATACAAGGAGCAAAATGTCATCCTGCAGCGAGTGAAGCCATAACTGCTCTGTAGGAGCATAAAAAGAAGAGATTATTGGATTATTTCAGCTTTCTTTCATTGTCTAGATGTTTCATTTCCATCCCGAGTTCAGCAGAGGGCAGTAAAGTTAAGCTTTATTGTGAACATGAATTATTTAGCTGACTCTTCAGACTGGAGTCCCTCCTGTCTGTGTCTGCTTGCTGCTTCTTCTGTTGTAAGACAAACAGCATGGACGATGGGTCCATACTGTTTGATTTATAACATAAATCATATCCTATAATGTCCTCTTAACGTTCTTAATGGCACATTTGTGTGAACGTAATTCCTGTTGTCTTCCTCCAGCATCAACTGTGAACCTGTTCACCTCAGTGATGGCCTCAAATGGAAGCAAGCAACTTTTTAGGGTTGCAACTAACCATTATTTTCTTTCATTTTTTAATTTTCTTTCTCTAATCTTTAAATTAATTTATTGTTCAGAGATGACTGGGATGGACCAACATCTCATTACCCAAAGGTGACATCCTCGCTGAAAAAACCCCAGCTCCCACTAAGGTTGTGTCTTCTATAATATTTCTGGGACTTTGGACATTTAACTGGTGTGTGTGGCAGCTGTTTCACCTCAGATTGTGATTATCTGGATAAAGATTTCTCAGTCTACCTTTGATATAAGTTTAAGGTGATCTCACCCTCGCTGCAACCACACAACCACTGACTTTTACGCAAATCATTGCTTGATGAGGTCAGTAACATGTAAATGAGTGTATGAAGTTTTCTGGTGGCTTTTGGAATTAGCGCTATAAGAGGGGAGGCTGTTTTGACACGTGCGGTGGTGTATTTTAGTCTTCTAAAGCATAAAAAGTACCAAACTTTCCCTTTAATTGTCCATATAGGGTGGAAACGTCTGCTGACGAGTCATAGTTCTGCACTGATTTAAATAATATTTAGATTGTAATGCAGCAGGGAATTTAGCTGACCAGTTAAATTAATAAACCAAACGTGACATTTTGTAATTTTCTTTAAATCCTTTAAAAAACTGAACAGAGTTTGGTGTGAGGTGATTATGTAAACAGTCCATATGAATCCAGCTTTATCTTGGCAGGTAAGATCTCTTCCTCCCATTCAGCAGCTTCCTCTTCATTCATTTTCTCAGTGGCTGTGAAAATCTCATTCATTCAACTAACACACCATTCAGGATTTTTCTCCTTTGTGTGGCTAAGTAGCTCAGACCATAAACTGCCTAGGACTGTTGCATGGATACAAAGAGTGTGTGGGAGTGTGTGTGTGTGTGTGTTTGGGAGGTGTCATTCATTTTTATTATGGATAAATCATTCAGTAACACATTTTGGCCTCCCATAATCCCCTTTGGAAATGTCTCTGTTCCCCTTTCTCTCTTTCTTCCTCTCCTCTGTCTGCATGCAGTCCCCCCTACCCCATCTATATCACCCTCCCGCCCTCCCCCCCATGGGTGTTGCTATGGAAACAGGCCTTCTCTGTCAGGTGGCTCCATGCTGAATGCTCCCCAGCGCTCTGATTTGCTCTGACATCGTCTGGCTGAATCACTCGGCCACGTGATGCCGGATCAGCAAGTCCGGACGCTGAATATGGAGCCGGTCTGACCCCCTCCCCACCTCTAAAGTCTCCTCCCCTGCCATCCTCTCACCTCGTCTGGGGGTAGGTGATAGGAAGTGACGGGTGGATTTGGATCATGTTAATTCACAGACAAAAGATGTGATCGTACAGTCACTGCAAACAAAAACAAAACATGATTAACATATTCAGATGATATTAATCACAGCCTCAGTTCTGGATTAATTAACCCCTGAGGGTCTGTTTGGGCTCCTGCAGACCCCAGACCCTCTTTAACAGCTCAAAAAACAGCTCTTTTATCAGCTTGATACTTAATGACTGTTCCTAATTTTATGAGAATTGCTTTTAAACAACACTTTACTCCTATCTGGGGCCTCACAGCACTACCGCTCTCAAATCTCAAATGTGTCAGTTTTATATTATTGATGCTGGAGTTTTAAATCATTTTGTGTGTATGGGATTGATTGACCCCAAACGTTAGTAACTCTTCTACATAAGATGATTTCAATGACTGACTGACAAAAGTAATATATTTGTTCATGCATGGCCCATATGACTTTTAAAACATGCAATAGTTTCTTATTTTCTGTAATATCATATTTTATCACCCTTAAAATAAATGTCTAAGCCCAGTTCATCACTATTATTGTCATTTTGCACATGCAGCAGTTGGATCTGCGAGATCCCAAACAATGAAGACATAAAACCAACAACAAAACGAAATATGTGTTTTAATTGTTCCTTCACTTGGATGTTTGACGTTCACTCAACATAACGATGTACAGTATGTGCAGTGGAGTTTGACACAAAGATGTCCGTTTTCTGTTTTCACATTCAGCTGCTGAAGGGGAAACATCTGATTAGGATTTTGTGGCATCACAACTACTTTAAAAAAGAAGTCAACTCTGGTTCAGTATGCAACTGACACAAATGTGATGTGGAAACTTAAAACCACCAGTGTACAAACACTGAGAACGGACTTTTTAGTGAAGCAGTGCACATCTTGTGTTTAGTATTTAACCTTTTAAAAATTAAAAATATTTGCATCCTCATAGACAGATTTTTTTTTTTTTTTTTTTTTTTTTTTTTTTTTTTTTTTTTTTTTTTTTTTCTTTTTTTTTTTTTGTTTTTTTTTTTTTTTTTTTTTTTTTTTCATTCACC
>JAJHUR010089964.1:0-27603 GCA_027495735.1 Lutjanus campechanus | reverse complement strand
TGCACCACAGTTTGAAAATCTAGGGTTTAGAGAATTTATACAGGATGAAACTGACAGGAGAGTGGAACAGATTAAAAGACATAATTTAAAAAAAAAAAAAGATTCTGCTACTTCAGGACCACGGACAGTGCTATGGATTTATCAATACACTGATATTTCAGAGCCATGGTTGGGGCCACAGACCTCAGTCATATACAGAGTCAGTGAGTCAGGCTGACTCTGCTCCTGGGGGTGGAGACGAAGGATGGCAGGTTAACAGGGATACATTTTGGTCATTTAGTTATTAAGCGGGATGGCACCACCCTCACCCCTCTTCAAATCACCTACTGAGTCTGTATCATTTCACTTGAGGGGGCAAAACAACAGTAACTAATGATTAAGTTATTATTAATTAATGAGTCATTACTAGTTTGTGCCACTCAGCAGCAGGTTCACAGGTAATTAGAACTAGATGAGTTACTGGAGAACAGACTGAGAGACACTATATTAATGAATCATTACATAATGATCAGTCCATAAATATCTGTGAGTACGAGTTGTTCCTGATAAACTGTGAATCAGTCACTGAGTGGCACAAACGTCATGTTGCTTGTCTTGGCCAGTTATTGTTGCATAAATTCAGTCCTTTGTTGTCATCTGCCTGTTCTTCATTTTGCTTTTATTGATCACTCATGCACAAGTGCATTCACCTTGCATTGCTTTGTTTTGGATATTTGTCCCACTTTTTTTGTTTGTTTTGCTTTTTTCTGCTCTCTGATTCATTTCTAAACTGTATTCAGCACTGATGAACAAAACAACCACAAAGGAATCATATTAAAAACCTTCAAATGCATTTAAATAAATTTTGTATCAATACACACATTACTGATAATTATAATCAATTACATATATTTTAAAATGCCATTGATACTGTGTAATTGTATCTGATTTCCAGCTCAACACTCTGTTCAGAGCTGGTGTATCACATTGAGATTTGGTAGTGCCTCTGACTGACAATTCAGGCGACGAGTATTTTAAATCCCAATTATGATGACAGCTAAACAATTAAGTCATTATGAGCTAAAGTATAATTAGTAGTATGTGTCAGTTTTCATTCAAGTCTGCTAATGACTATTTTATTAGTGGGTTTTCAAGGGAATATGAGGGACAGGTAGGTGCAGCAGTGAAGTGTGAAAAAGAGAAAAGTCTAAAAAATGATAATAACGTTTGTCAGACACATGATTAATAACATTAACATAACTTGAGATTGGCAAAGAAAAATAGTGATCACAAATAGACCTACAGTGACTAAAAATCACTGAGATATTTACATAATTACCTCTGGACATGTTATATGAATGAATTGAATAATAATTTATGTCTGACATGGTTTTGACACAAATTAAGTAGTCAATTAATCAGGATCGACTTCAAGGCAAGTTGTGATGATGTAAAATCTTGCTTTTTTTTATTTTTTTTAAATTTTTTTTATTTAGCCTTTATTTAAGGTTTGTCCCATTGAGATCAGGGATCTCTTTTTTAAGGGAGAACTGTCCAAGAATTACAGTAATACAGAGTTTTAACTGTAAATTACAGGCTGACAGATAGACTTGAATGACATTAAAATGATCAGATAAAACATTTGCACATACACAACCTGGACTCAGTGGATTTCACTGTACCTTTACGCTCATTCCGGGTTACTATGAAATTTGTAATTTAAGATCATTCTGTAGATTGTTCCATGCAGTAGGTGCAGAAAAGTTTGCACTTTCAGTTTCAGTTTGCACTTTGGGTGCAACAAATTACAAAATGTTGAAAGAAGCTTGTGATTTCCATATTTCAAGTCTAAAAGAGAAGATAAATAAGTGGAAATTTTGCAAAGACTGTCTTTGTAAATAAAAATATACCAATGAGCAGAGATGGATACCGAGAACCAGTACTAAACTGTGATGGTTCCTGACTGGTCTGTATTGAAATTTGGAGAAGCTCCTGGACAAACAATCCTGCTTTCAATATTTATGTAACCTTACATGACAAAAAGTAAAGTGTGGACTCACTACTAAGTTTAATGAAAAGCAGCTAAATGCAATAACTCAAGAAACAATTTAACTTGCTACTTCTGCAAAATAGAAATAATAAAATAACTGTTGAGTCTTTCAACATATTTTCATGCCTTTATCTTTTGCATCAAATTATAGAGAGTAGTATGAATAACAGTATCAATAAGAATTGTATTGATCAGCATCATCAGTGTTGATATCTATATCAATAAAATTCTAAAGATACCCATCCATGACTAAGGCACACACACTATCCAGCATGTGACATTAGTGAGCCCAGGCATTAATGATCAACACATTTCCACAGTCATTAACCGGTAGATTCTACCCATTCCCGGATGGACACCTTTAATTCAGATTTAAAATGAGCACAGAGAAGAGTTGAATATGAAAACAGCCTCTTAGTGTCAAACAGTGCACATACATCATTCTGTATAATGACAGTCAAACATCCAAATAAAATAACATATAACAATATGTAAAACACTTTTATTTTTTATGGAGGGAGGACTTTAACAATGCATATTAAATGCTACAAATGGCCTAACAAATGATCACCAAGTGCAAAAAAACTTCTCTACAAAACACATTGTGAACAATGTCACCAAACTGGTATTTTTTATATATTTATAATATTCACTGAACCTCTTTCTCCACAAGGGGGCACCAGAACATAGAACACTGAGCCTGCAGGAGGTCAAGCTGTTCACTGTAGTAGCTGATCACCAGTGTGGGGATGTAGTGAACTGCATGTAGTTCAATGATTGGTTCACAATCTGCAGTAATCGTAGTTTTACTACATTCAAATCTCAGTTGTTTTTTCAGTATTTCAGAATTACAAACTACATATAGTGTTCTCATTATGTTTTTTTAAATATACAATATGGTACAGTGCCACAGCTCACTGACCACAGTTGTATACTATGAATGTCCCATGAAATTTCACATTTTCCTAATTTATCCTCAGTAATTGCTCCTCATCCTCTCCTTAAAACACGTCCTCAGGCTGCCTGAGAATACTCCCTAAATCAAACATACCCTTTCTTTACTAACTGAGCCTGCAGGAAGTCATGAAGGCTCTGTGTAACAATATAAGATTCCAGGCTTCCGGATTAATTTGCTGTTGTGGAATTTAAAAGTAGCTGAATTACTTTTTGAAAGCATTTTTAGTTCGACAAGCCAATTTTAAACAGATAGAGAAGCTAAGATGACGTGGCTTAAAACTAGAGGTGACAGAGCCTCACAATTATGGAACGAACTGCCTGAGGAAATCAGGTCAGCAGAATTACTGACTTCTTAAATTCTTCTTAAAATATACTTTTATTGGAGAGCTTTTCCTGATTTTTTCTTGATTTTCATTGACCATTACTGGTTTCATATTTTATTTGCTTTGATTTTTATTGACAATCCTGAGCTGGTTTTATTATTTGCTTTTATTTTATCAAGAGTCCCTTTTGTTAATTTTATCTGGGTTTGTTGTTGTTGTTGTTGTTGTTTATTTGTTTGCTTTGATTTTACTGACTGTCCTTTTGTGAGTTTTATTTATTGGCTTGAAAATCATTTTCAATTGTTTTTATTATCTGCTTGTTATGAAGTTGCTGCCTCAGGAGAAGTATTTTGTAATGTTTTAATAAAGTGCTCTAATAATTATTATTACATGTGATTATTATTAAGATTTTCATTGTGAAGTAGCAAAAGTTTGGTAAACTACAGTTTTAAAGTAGTTTCCTCAGCACTGCTGATCACACATGAAGCCTCGTCATAGTGTAATGCTCCGTATTGGACACTGAGTGGCAGCCTAACCTTCACTATTAACTTTTATACTTAAAACACCTGTTTCTTAGCCTCAGGAGACCTTTTATTTGCAAAAAAGAGAGATTTGTTATGATGGTAGCCTACATGTCTGCTATTTCTGGTCTCTTTAGTCTCATTTGGATTCTTTGAAAAACATGCACTGATTCACTATCCTTAAGCCTACGATACTGGTCGACTGCAGGGTTTTATTCAGTAGTGACGTCTGAACACATTTTATCGCCTGTGGCATCACTGTATTTGGCTGTAGATAAGTTGCAGGAACATTGTTTTAAATGTATTAATAGAAGCTTACAGTTTTCATGGGATATGACTCACTGAATACACCAGACAAAACTGAAGCTATTTGTCTTTCACTAAACACTGACTGGCCAGGGTAAGATTAACTTCAGAGGTGACTGAGTGGAACTTGTCCCTGAGCATTTAGTGCCAGTGCTGACTCTGCTAGTGTGCAAGGTCAATGACTTCCTCTAAAGGCTTATTGTCTCTGGGATCTGTCCAAAGCAGGCTGCACAACTGAAACTATACAGCCTGTAACATCCAGGATGTTTGTCACTGTCAATGTTGTTTAGAAATGCACAGATCCAAAGCAAACACTTAAGTCTAGAGGAGTAAACACTGATTTCCAACATGGTCCCTGATGTCATAAAAAAAAAACAGGACGGAGTCACACACATATGCAGAATCCCTAAAACAATAAAAACAAAACAAAAAAGAATTTCAGATACCAGTCATAGTATCTTACTCAGCAGCAAAAGCCCAATAATAAAGGCTATAAAAGCACTAAAGCATTTCACAATTGATGAGAAAACCTTGAGGTCACATGTTCAAACCTCTCAACCCCCTTATATATCAAAACAGACATCTTCTTCAGACAGGTGAGTACTTTTTATACACTGAGGATATACAGTATATCTGATAATGCAGTAGGTTTGCACTGGGCTTTAAGTGGCCTACAGCTTGTGATCTGAGCAATTTATAGCCATTAAATATGCCTATCACTTCTTTCAAGTTTATTTAAATGTCTCATAATATGGTCTTTTCTTGGGTTTAAGCCTACAACACCCACGATGTCTGTCACTGTGACAGTTGTTTCACTAAAAATCAGCGGTCGAAATAGCACTGAAAATCTGTCCTCAAGTACAAGTTAGTACAAGTTCTATTATATTACTGAGATATTACTTAACCACAAGTAAAACTACTGGTGTTTAAGTAAAAGTACAAAGTTTTCTTCGAAAAAACATTTTAACCATTCATGTTTAATGCATTATTAATAGTAGGTATTCAATTGAAAGTGTTTTTTGTTTTGTTTTTTTACTCCAATTCTTAATTATTCCAAACAAGTCCACTGTTCTGGTCACTAGGGGTGTAAGAAAATATTGATACACTTCAGTATCACAATATTATGTTTTGACTGTATCGATTCTAAAAAGCAGGTATTATGATATTGTGATACATCTACCTTCACTGTCCTGATCGCATAAAAATGGAAACTTTTTAAATTCAATGTTATACATATGGCGGTGTGTTCTTTATGCTATGAAGGTTTAGATCAGAAGAGGAAGTGTTATTAGATTACATTAAAAATACCAATATATCATGTTTCTTACCATATCACACATATATAGCAGTATATTGAATTATAACCTCTCTATCAAAATATGCATCATATTGCCAGATTATTGCCAATATACACCCCTAGTTTTCATGGTAACCTCGCCAGACTTATACCTGCTACAGCCAGGAGTTTTATGTCATGGTTTTCATCGGCTCCTTTGCAACCAGACAGACAAAAATGCAGTGGATAGGTTTGGATGTTAATTAAAACTGAACTCACTACTAAACTATAATTTTAAAAGTAACTAAGTAGATTACATTGTGTGATGCTTCCTTACTGTAAGTGTAAGTATAACTAAAATTGTAGACTTGAAAAAACACTCATAAAAACGTGCAAGTACCCATCCCCTGACTAAATTGCAGTAATTTCAGTTAGTTACTTCCACCCCTTTCAGAAATGCACAGATCCAAAGCAATCATTTTAGTCTGGAACAGAAAGAAAGAAGAACCTGGAGGTCACATGTTCAAGCCTCTCAACCCCCCTATGTCTCGTCAGTGTCCCTCTGCTCCCCTTACTCATCTCTCACTACGTGTTTCTGATGTAGACAGACATCTTCTTCAGACAGGTGAGTACTTTTTATACACCTACTTCTCTGCTATAGGTTTGCAATGAGCTCACGGGGTCTTCTGCTTGTGGCCTGTGCATTTCATAGCGATTAAATGTCTCTAGTTTCAAGTTTATTAAACTGTCTCACAGTACGTGTTTTGTTGAAATAGGTTATAATATGATAGTGGACAATACAGTAGCGGATGCGTGTCACTTTGCGCTGCAATTATCACGTTATGATTGAAATTGGGAGCAGCCTCGCTCTCTTCCCGAGTTAATTAAAACGCCCTCCTGATTGGACGACCGGATAATCCCGGCGGGCCTCGTGCTCCTACTAACTTGCGCGCAGGGCAGAGCGCGAGCCACAATCTGCCCAAGGCGAGGGAGGGCACGAGACACGCGGAAACGAGAGGAAAGGAAAGAAGGGGGAGACACACACACACATACACACACACAGAGGAGCGCTCCTGTCTGTGCGAGCAGCACAATTATAGAGAAGAAGAAGAAGTGTTGTTGAACGTGGGCTATGCGCGCAACAAGGGGGGAGCGCAGAGTACAGAGGTGGTGAATGCTGCATGTAGAGGCTCAGCTTCACACTCACAGCCTCCTTCTTGAAGAGTGACAGAGGAAAGAAAGAAGAGAGGAACTTCTAGAAAACAGCAACTCTTGGAGAGAAGAACTACGTGAGTACAGCTTTTCCAAACAAAAACATAGGATAGAGAGGAAAGGAAAGAGCGAAGAGTAGAGTTTTCCTGGTCACAATCTGCTCTGGAAGAGAAAATGAATAGCAGCGAAGAGAACCTGCTCAAGTCCATCAGCAACGACGCGCTCCTCGACCTGACGCAGCGCTACGGCCAATCAGCCTTCGGGTTCGGCGCTGGCCACGGTGCTGGAAGTCCCGGCCGCTTCCCGCTCACGCCGGCCACCGACTTCCTCTCCGGCCAGACCAAGCAGTCCAACGAGAGCGGAGGGGAGCACACCAGCGACGACGAGGACGGCTTCGACTCGCTCGAGTCCCGGAAGAGGGGGTCATCGTTTGGGGACGACAAGCCCGGGGGGCCCCTGGCTAAAAAGTCCAAAGAGCAGCGGTCCCTGCGGCTCAGCATCAACGCCCGGGAGAGGAGGAGGATGCACGACCTGAACGACGCGCTGGACGGCCTGCGCTCTGTTATCCCCTACGCCCACAGCCCCTCGGTGAGAAAACTCTCCAAAATAGCCACCCTCCTCCTGGCTAAGAACTACATCCTCATGCAGGCTCAGGCTCTGGAGGAGATGAGGCGGCTGGTGGCGTATCTGAACCAGGGACAGACCATAACTTCACCCATCCCCACCGCGCTGGCGCCCTTTGGACAGGCTGCAGCCGTCTACCCGTTCTCGGGCTCCGCACTCGCCACCTGTGCCGAAAAGTGCAGCACTTACTCCGGGACACCGTCGAGTCTCTTCAAACACTGTAACGACAAGCCTTGATTTGATTTAACTCCTCTTTTCCTGAACTTTTACCTTTAAACTGCACCCATGTCGGTCTCTTCTCTCTCCCACTCTAGTTATTTTTAAATCATTCTGTGGAAAATAAAAACAAGTTTAGTCTGATGCATAATCTTAAAGTATGGTTAAGTAATTATACTGCAATGTTTCATCCAGATTTAACATAGAAAATAAACTGTTTAGGCCTTCTGATAAGATCTAAAACCCTGTCACTCTGTCGCTGCGGGCCAAATTATGAGTTTGGGCATATTTTTTAGTTAAGTTATCAGCTCTTATTTGTAATCTATGCAACATTCAACAACATGAAACATGGAAAATGCCAAGAAAAGCGACCTGATCTCGACTTTTAGTTTTAATAATGACGAAAGGACTTCCCTTGACTGACTGTGCTGATGCTCTGTGAGGGAAAATGTGATGTTGGCTGATATATTTACTGAAACGATGTGTTGACAAGTTTGTTTTTGTTATTTATTTAAGTTATTGCACATCTTCACATGATTGTATTGTACAACTGTGGAAAAAAAATCACTTGCTCCAAGCCCGGCTATACTCATGGTTATATAACTTACTACAGCCTATACATTGAAAGAAGCGTTTTTGGTTGTGTTGCAACATGGATTTCATATATTGTTTATATGTCTTTATAATTAAAAACACATATCTATGCTTGGACCCGGTTTGCTTCATTTCAACAACACATTTCACAGCTTTAAAACACATTTAATGATATACATACACTGAAATTACAACTTAAAATGGAGCCATAACGATAATTTATTTATAATTATTATTTCAAGCATTTCTATCTACTTGTCATCATGTTGTGGGCATTGGAAGTTATAGTTCAAGATAAATTGAAAAGTAATTCACTTTTAACGTACTTCAAAGTGTAAAATAAGGTTTGGATTAAAAAAAAAAAAAAAGAGGCAGGTAAAATACCGAAGTAAACAAATCATAGCCGTGGACAATACTAAAAAAATTGACAGTCTTCTCTCACGCTGCTAAAATGATTTCCATTTCTCACTCCTCCTAAAATGAGTTGGCAACTTTCTTTTCTTGCATGAGAAGTCCCTGACAGGCAGAGCTGTGGGTCTAAACGAGCTCACAGGGGCTGGTGGGGCCTGTTTGGCACGAATGTAGGGTCGGTGGCGCTGAGGGGAAGGGCGCAAGAGTCGCCCGGGGCGCTCAGGACCTGTCTCTGGGTATTTGGGTGATTGCAGGCTTCCTTGGCGGGCTGGCTCTTTATACTCTGGACAGCTATTAACACGATTTCAGCTCCTGTCTCCCTGCTCGACTTAATTCAGTGAACGTTACAGGGCCAGTTTGCTTTTCTGCAGGTTTTGTCCTGTGAGTGGATGGATTTAGAAAAGAGGTGGACTCGTTTATTCCTGAAAACACATCAGTGTGGCGTGTTTTCTTTGTCTAGTTATTTGTGTGTCACCTTTACCTGAAAAGTGACACTTTCTTGGTCTACTCTTGTTCTTATTGTAAGTCGTGGCTGCAACCCTGATGCTGGTCTTATATTGTTGCTCTTTTTGGGTTAAAATTATATCTGAATTCGGGGATTTTCTTGGTGTAAATAAAAACACCTGACTTGATATAAGTAAATGGTGTTTATACTGTTTTTGTGGCTTGAAAATTAACATTAAAGATGGGGAAGTTAGCACGCAGGAGGGATGGGTGATATGGCTTTTAAATATCTTTGGCTATGCTGCAATACACAATATATATACACATTTTCTCTAAAATAACATATAGAAAATTCTCAAATAATACCTCCATGTCTATAGGATAGCTGTGACTACTGATGCTTTCACAAAATATTAACACAATGAGATTTTCTGATAAATAATCGTCAGTAATGTGGATATAATGATTAAGTGGGTAAAGGCAAATAATTTAATAGTCATCAGAAAATTACATCACTTTACTGTATGCAGCCTTTAAAACAGGAAAAAGACAACACTTATGTCATATCACAGTGTAACAATATACAAAATCAGATATCAATATAATATCAATATTGTCCAGTCCTACTGCACAGTAGTGCTGAGTTACATTATTTGCCATTATGTTGATTTAGAGGCCAGTAAATGTTCTTTTTCTCCAACTAAAGCCTCAAAGCTGAATGATTTTGTGATTAACATCACTGATCTTTTAGAGTCATTTTTTAACATGCTAAACCAAAAGAAATCATCATTGTCTTTACTTCAGTAATCCTACAGGTGCTCATATCAATATATTTACAATAATTTGGTATTTGTTCTTGTATTCATTTTATATTAATAACAGACATAATAATATTGTGTAAATAATCCAGCACCTCTTTAACACACTGTATGCTCCTATTGTTGCAGACTCTCTTTCCACCTCGTTACACTATTTTATTTCACTAGTTTGGAATAAAAAGACAAAACACACACAAACAAAGTTATAGATGAATTTGACTTAAAGCATTTTTTTCTTCAAATTTCCTGCAAATATTGTGACACTATAGTTGTGAAATTGTGACTTCTTCTGGCCATGACAATCTTGGAGTAAAAATCTGATATCACGACAGCCCATACTAACATAACATGTAACGATCAACATTAGACTGGACGTGCAACATTTAATTGGTCAGTTGTCAATTAAATTAGCACCAGCTATTTTGATAACCCATTAACTGGTTTGCACTGTTTTTTTTTTAAGTCAAATTTTTTTATTCCAACTTCTAAATGTGAATGTTTTCTGTGTTTTTATTCCTCTTTGACAGTAAACCGAATATATTTCACTTGTGGACAAAACGTGATATTTAAGGAAGTCATTTTGAGCTTTGGAAAACACCGATTGACATTTTTCACCACTTTCTGACACTTTATAGACCAAACAACTAATCAATTAGTCAAGAAAATAATCATCACGATGAAAAGCATTAGTTGCAGCTCTAACTTTTAATCCAGTAGTTACTTTTCCTTTATCAACATATCTACAATACAAATTTGTTGCTTCCAGACAAACTAAGCCATGCTTTTAAGAATACATTAGAGCAGACATTTAGATCAGGCCGGTCTATTCATGTAGTCAGAGAGTGACTAAGTGATCCACCCCGGTCTCTCTCTTACAATTTAGCTGCATGTCACAACAACAGGCCACCCATGGCATCTTAAATTGGCCCTCTGATGACACATGTCTTGTCTGAGGCCCCCACGAGACAGTCAGGGCAGCGGCGATGAAATGTGACAAATGCTGCTGCCGATGATGATGTGAGGACTCGGGCCCTGCGCTCAATCAGTCCCCGTGCAGCCTAATTGCCATAAATGAGATGGTTGCCTTTTTGCACGGACGGTTGGGTGGTCACTCACTCTCCCTCCCTATAGGCCTGTGATGTCGGGCTGCTGAAATATATGTTTTATTGTGTCACCTTATTATCTTAATGGCCATCAGTGTGCATGGTGGCAGTGTGTCATCTATACATTAAGACAGATTTGTGATCACATGTCAGTGTTTCCTGGCCCCTTTAGCCTACCAGTTATGGGTGGTGTGTACATAAAAATCACCAATTATCTTCACCTTTCTCTGTAATTAGATATTTATGTAGTTCAGGGGTGTGCAAGCCACATTTTGCTTGTGCATTTAGACTTTTCCTGGATGAGTTCCGGCAGAGTATTAAAACGGTATCATTAAAGAAGTAGTAATGTGTGCCTATTGTGTAACGTGTATTGAGTGCTTATTTGATGTGATACTAGAGAGAGGTACCTGGGAAATGATATTCTCATTTTAATTCATTTTAATTCAAATGAATGCACATTTGTGTCTCTCAACGCATTTGCATTCAAGTACAAAGCAGATAAATGTATTCTGCTGTTTTGATAAACAAAACTGGTTTGAAACTCAATTAATTGTGTTTTTACCAGGCAAAAATATAAAATATAGACTAAAACAAACATATATCAGAATGATTTATAACAATACAATTAGAATTTTACAAACACAGTCATTTGTGGATGCAACACAGCAGACAGATCAATGCCTCAGTATGCCCTGGGCATGCCCCTGCAGAAAGTCTGCCATGTGTGTCAAGATGTAAAAAACAAAATCACTGAGCGGGCCTGTCGGAAAAACTTAAAAAGGTTGCAGCTAATTCAAAAATGTCTTGACAATTAGGATTGAAAAACACAGTACATTTTACATAGAAAAACAAGTGTGTCACACAAAGTATTCTATGTGGCATTTATTGATTTAAGCCACATTTTGACGTCACAAAAACACATTTTCAACCAGGTGGAGTAGTGCAGATGAACATAATTTCATCTGTAATTATAATGTCATGTTTTAATCACCTTGTTGCTGCCATTTGTTCTGTGGAAGGTTTCATAAAATGATAGACAAGAAAATGATATTGGTGCTCAATTCTCCCTGTTTATCATCTACAAGCACCATATAAATATTTAATAAATGATTTCTGACACACTATAATGTAGTTATGAGCATATGTAAGGATATTTGTGAGTACAATTGACGTGTATTATTTCTCACCGGACTGGAGTATGTATCAGTATTATATATTGTATCACTGCAATATTGTCAGATTTTGGTCATCATTTTATCGTGACATGGCATGAGTGTCGTCTTTTCCATTCCTGGTTTTAAAGACTACACTACAGTAAAGTGATGTAACATTTTAGTCATTATATCCACATTACTGATAAAAAAAAAATCTTATTGTGGTAATATTTTGTGAAAGCACTAATTGTCATACCCACAATATTGTTGCAATATTGATAAATGACTGACTGATATCAAGTTATTTGCACAAAAATATTCTGAGAGCTGATTTTGTCTGTTTTACCCAGCCCTATAATTTGTCAATAATTACAACTTCTTCTATGAGGACATATTTTACATTTCTACAGCTGTATTTTACTACATTGTTGTTCTCTCTCTCATTCTCTCTACACCAGCCTCCACTTAAGGGTGCCTACAGGAGGAGTTATAGTTATTGACAGATAAAATAATAAACACTTCAGTGACATTAGAGTTTTTGATAAAACATATATTATACTACTTATAAAAGGTAAACAGTGGCTTTCAAGTGTTATTATAATATTAATAGACTCAAATAAATAGACTAAATAGGACAGGATGAAATAAATCAGAACAAAGAACTGTTTGACATCTCACTGCTTATTCTCACCTTTTGTCTATTGTGGACAGAGTCTTTATGCAGACAAACACGAAGCACTAACAGTCAGTGCACTTACTAGCACTCGCACGACAGCCCAGTGTGGTGCAGGAGTACGGACAGACTGTGTGATGTCTGTAAACATTTGTGTTTGCTCTCAGTGGGATAGGAAGGGAGTGATTTCATTAGCATGGCTCGGAGCTTTGAGGTATGTTTGTGTGCTTTTCTCCAACCCGATGGTATAGTACTAAAACCATATGCCCTTAAGTGCGTACCTCTGCCTAATGCATCTGACAGCGCTGTTTTCTCTAATTAAGTTCTCTCCATGTGCAAGTTCATGTGTCTGATGCACATTGTAGCACTCCAGCTCACACACACACATACACACACAGCACTAAACACACACTGTACTTACAACAGGGGCCTTGAAGGAAAATGAACATACTTCAGCTCTGATTATGCTTACAGTGGGGGACAAAAGGGGCTTTAAAAACATAATTTTTTCATTATTATTATTAAAATTTGCTCACAGAAGCAGAGTTGAAGCTGTACAGGCCAAATGACATAGATGATTTGGTGGTCTTGGGCAGGTTCATGATGAGGGGAAGGGGTGAGGAGGTGAGGTAAACAATAGGGCTAAACAAGTGTGTGTGTGTGTGTGTGTGTGTGTGTGTGTGTGTGTGTGTGTGTGTGTGTGTGCATGTGTGTGTTGTGGTTCATGGGGTATTAGAAAGAGAGCTTGGGACGTAAAGGGAGAAAAGAGGTGCTGGTACTTCAGTGTTTTCATGCCGGCAGTGGCACTGTAAGGATGCCCCCCACCCCCGCCCCTCCTCACCCACCCATCACCCATGGACCCCCCAACTTCCCTGCTCCACTATGACATCACACTCCGTCGTCCCTCCCAGCCCCGCCTTGTCGGAAGCGATGAGCGGGTGAGTCAGTTGGTTCCGAGGAGCCATGTGATTCGGGGCGACGTTGCTGCAAGTGCAGCGGGATGGGCCAGGGCCTTTCATTCGTTAATCAGACGTCTAAAGGGGGGTGGTGAGGGGATGATGTCTGTTTGTATGTGTCTGTGTGTTTGTGCATTGTGTGCATGTGAGAGTGTGTGTGTGTGTGTGTGTGGGCCTGTGTTTTGCGCTCATATGGCCACAAACCCTCGAAACATGGCAGTCAGGCAAAGCGTTTTGCCTATCGCCACAAGGCACCTGACACCACGCATGGTAGACCCAGACAGTGTGGCAGGGGCCAAATTGGGCCTGGTGGGAGGGAGCGGGGATGGAGGAGGGACAGGCAGCACTGGATGACAACAGTCTGAGCCGTTGTTGAACATAGTGTCCTATTCTGGGCTGCGGTGGCTTATCGTCTCTCATAGGTGCTCTTTATAAGTGGCCTAAATGGAGATAGATCTCGTGATGTTTCAGTGTTGATGCAAGACTTCCCTTCCGCTTTGTGAAAGGGATAGTAAAGATTATTTGAAGTATATCGATAGTCAGTGTATTAGCTGCAGTAGATTGCAATCTGCAGTAGGAATACCAGCACATACACTAAGCTGTACTGCTGTGTCAGCACATCCTCACTAGAACGAGTGTCTAGGTCAAATGTGCAAGTAGCTCATTGCATCCCATAGTAGCTATGCTAATTGTTAGGCAGCCCCCAGAGGGCGTAGTAATTATGATAGGAGAAGTATAACGAGTGAGAAAGTCTGCATATGGAGTAGGTGGGTAGGATCGTTGAGTTTTGTTGTATACTTGATTCCATTACGAGTTAAGTCACTTCCATCAAGTGACATATCTAAAATACATATTTTAACCCCAACCACCAGCTTTTCGTAAACCTAATCAACTAGTTTTGTTGCCTGAACGTAACCAAACTGTGACTGTTTTACGTGAGTTATAAAACATGACGTTGCTAAGATCATAAGATGGGGAAGGCGTGACCCACTTGTCTCTGCATCTGATTGGCTTACTCTGATGTTCTCACCTTAACCCAACCCAATCACACTCCTCCTGCTTTGACCTACCCGGAACCTACCCAATGCAAACGACTCAAAGCAACAATACTAGCCAGTCAGAGTCAGAATAAAGTAGTTCATGACTTTACTCTCATGGGAAAAAGACTCTCTGGTAACAGTTAAACTCCACCAGGCAAGGCTGGCTCGTGTAATGGCTGAGTCTATTTTTGACAGAAGTTATGTAAACATGCACAGATGAAGCAGGCAGGAAGTCAGAAAAAGCAGAGAATCCAGGCAATTTTCAAAATAAAAGACCCCATGCAGACTCACAATCATAAAAACAGACAAAGAAGAAACTATTTAACTATTTAACAGCCATGCAAAAATCTCAGCTGCTTAAATGCTTCTGAAATGCTGCTGGTGGGGGCATGCACCTGTGTGGAGGGCAGATCTCCACCAGTCATATATGTTGTTCTGGGAGTCACTGGCAATCAACCTTTTCTGTTGTGTAGGTATGAGGATGTGTTGGCTGTGGACAGGGTCAGCAGCTAAATGTACTTTTTAAAAGGTCCACTTAAATTACACTGTATTTAGAATGTTTTCACCTATTGCCCTTTACCAGACTCCTTTGATGAAATCCGTAATTTTACCTTACAGAGCATGGGAGTTGCTGACCTTGCGATGCCTCGATCAGTTAATTTGTTTGTGTTATTGTGTGACAACTAACAGATCAAGGCAGTGGTTGACCAGCAAGATTCTTTTAGGTTAGATTATTGATTTCACCAATGGAGTCTGGTGAGGCATGAGAGAGCCATGTTATATAACGGCTGTTTCCCATCCAAGAAGACTGTGATGGTTTTAATATAGGTTTTTCTGGATGGGCCTTTTTTAAGCAGCTAAAATATGTTTTATTGCTGACCCTATCCACAACAATATATTGCTTAACTTCAGAGCCAGTACTCCTCTCTGCTTCTTCAAACTGTGGGTGTGCCGACCGCCATCTACTGTAGGCAATACACTGACTATCAGTAAGTACCTCACATGACCCCATGTTGAATAATCCAAACTATAAAGCCTCTATTTTCACCCCTTCTTTTCTCTTGCCTCCACAGTCCCTCCCCCCGTTTCTACCACTGTGCTCATCACTCTTTCTCTTATAGCTTGTTGTCTTGACAAAGGATACGAGTTGACAATCGGGGGCATCCGTTACTGTAGCACTGCCTAATCTCTGTAATGGCCCCACAGATACGGGACTGGTGGTGAGCAAACACTCACACACATACACACACTCACACACATACACAGACACATACACACACACACACACACGCAAACACACCTCAGCTCGCTGGACAAATGTACATGCAAAGCCCTGGGGTCAACAATCATCTCTGTGCTCAGCCCTTTGTACACACCATAACCTCCTTCACTCACATAGACGACTCTGTGTATCTGTTTCTCCCTCGCTGTCTCCCACACACACACACACACACACACACACACACACACATACACACACATGGCCCAGCACCCCTCGCTCTGTTCAGTACCAGCTGAGGAGCACCATGGTTTTGTGGGGAGCAGGGGGAGCTCGTTATCCTCATTAATTAATGACAAAAGCGATGTAATTGGCCATCCATAATCCTCCATGCGGAGAAGGTGTGACAGGCAGGGCCGGGACCATCCTCTACAGCAAGTGCAACTCATAAACACACACACACACAGAAAATGAAGACACATTTCATCCTGTTTGTGTGTGAAAGTGTGTGTGTGTATGTAACTAATGATGCACTTAGCACAACTGGCTTGTAATTACAAAGTGTTACTAACAGAAGAGAAGTGTAAAACTGTATATTCCCATTGCGTCATTAAGAACAATTCAAAGTATGTCACTTGATTTTTTTTAAATTCTTGTCCTGTTGTGGCATTTGTGGCTGCAACATGCTGTAGTCCTCCATTCTCTGAGAGAAAAGACAAGATTAATGGCACTTCCTGTCGCCGACGATCTAGCGCTAGCCTAATTAAAACCATTGGAACATGCGCCTGGCCAAGGATCAGTGGCTTTTAATGAGGAGCTTGTAGGCTGATTTGGGCCTCATTTTCTGCTTAATAAGGCCGGTTTAAAAAGTAATTTTGGAGGGATGTGACTCCTTTAAACCTGCTCATTATCAATGATAGCGCTTCACTTAAGTACTTCAGGAAACGCTGTGTTTAATTAATATTGTGTCGCGCACGTGGATTAGCTGACAGGCAGGAATGGTGCGAGTACGAGCAAGTGAGCAAGGGAGCTAAAATTGATGAAGAACTTTCAAGGGCACTGATTTCATTAAGCAGCTTCATTACAGCCCAAATAACTCTTCATGTCATTTCAATGCTTCAGTCGCTCTCGCCACACACACACACACACACACACACACACACACACACACACACACACACACAAAATAATCCTGTGCTGAATGAGGAAGGTGCACTGAGGATTTTTACATTTTAAGTGAAAATAAGACAATGACACATTTGCTTCAGGCGATCTTGATGACACCTAATCTCTACCTGACAACATTTTTTTTGCATTCTTTCTTTGTGTGAAATGCTGAAAAAAATCATGCAGGAATTTAGTTGAATCAGCTCATCTATTCTCATTAGCAAGTTTTGTCTATTCAAGTTGATTACACTTAAAATTTCTAGAATTTATTTTCAGAACACATTTGACTTAAAATGATGAGTTGAATGAAAGTACATAGTTAAATCAACTCATTAAATTAGATTGATTAGGGTTAGCATAGCAAGGGCTTTTTTTTCTGTCTGGGTACCAGAAGGATTCAGTACAGGTATCATTTTATCATTTGACTGGAGAAGTTCCGATACTACTTGGTACTGCGTTATTTCAATCGATACCTTAAAGGTACTGAGTACTGATACCCAGCCCTAATATGAGCAGACTTCCCAGCATGCATTGTGTGAGAGTTAAAACTCTTCCCTGAGACCCTTCTTTTTAGGTGTGACCAGCAGCTCTTTAGGTTGCTCCATCAGTCAATCGGTTGGTCAGATAGGTCGGTCAGTCCACAAAATTTTCCCACCCTTTGGTAGCCACAGTTTTTGCCCTGGAGGTCAAGTGTGTGTGTGTGTGTGTGTGAAGGTGTGTGTTTGTGTTCTAGCCAACTGGCTAAAATGGGGCGTTGTAATGGGAGCAGCCTATTGCTAAAAGGCACATAACTTCAAAATGGATTGATAGAGTTTGGTCATGAACCAAAAGACACTGATTAACTGTTCATGCTAACTGGGAAAAATGGGCTGTAGTATGTGGGAGTGGCCTATATAACTTCTAAACAGATTCACATAACATGACCAAACCAGTGAACCATTTGCTGAAGACATCATTGCACTCAGAAGAGTTCCTGTTTCATTAGTGTCTTTTTGGCCACCCCTTATACTTAAGCCACGCCTCATTTCATAGCTCATAAACAATTTCTCGTACACTCTTGTGGGAGCAAAAGTTCCTGTTTCAATAGTGTGAATTTTCCTTTACCCTGCATCTTTTGACTACACCCCTCTTATAACTCATTAGTTGTTTGTTTTAGGCACTAGGGAGTCATCATTGCACTTAAACAGAGTTAAGTACAACTTTAGCGACACGCCTTTCATAACTCTTAAACGGTTTTTCAGAGTCCTCCAGCAGGTGTCAGTGGACTTGGCAGAAAGTTTCTTTTTCCATCAGTGTGACTTAAACCCACTTGTCATATTTTAGCCGTGGAGGTCAAGTGGTTGTGTGTGTGTGAATGCATGTGTGTAAACACGTCATCAACGAATTCTCGATGTTTGAAGAAAACATATATGATATAAAACTTTAACACACGTTAAGATAAGTCATGTTTGCTTGTTTTCACAATAATTTAAAGACTGCAAACCATGATGAAGGTTAGAACTGAATTCAGTCCCTTCCCCCTTACACTTAAAATTTAATAAATTCACTGGCAGCAGTTTCACATATTGTCTTTGTGCCAATGCTGGAACAAAGTAGCTCCAACAGGAGCAGCTGCAGCTGGAAGTTCTCTGCATGAGATAAAGAACCGACTCTTCAAAATGTGAAAGGAAAATAAAATTTGTTTGTAATGTGTGACAGAACAGTTGTTGGGTTAAACTTAATATCTTAAGCTTATTGAATATGTTTTCTCAAGTACAACTGAATTATTATTAAGTTTATTTGACTAGAAAAGTTTGCTTTTTATGAATCATTGCAGAATCACCTCAACTTGTCTTTTCAAATTCAATCAACTTAAATTTTAAGGCAGCCTGGGCTATAATTTTTTAAAGTTAGAACAAATTGCTTATTTTTACAGAACATACTATATTTGCAGCATGTTGTTTTGCCATTTTATATATTGTGTTTGCTATTTTCCATTCCTTTCTCATTTCACAGCTTTTTCTTTCAGAGCTCATAAACAGAGCTTTTAAGGTCAAGCAGTTTAAGGGCTTGTGAGAGTGCTGTGGCAACTTTCACTATGCGCCACAACACTGAGGCTACAAAGGCTCTTAAGGCCTCTTCATCCCATTGTGTTAATCTTCTTAGCCCCCTGACTCCACTGTTCAATATGTATAGAGCAGAAAAGAGCCGGACTTGAGGGGCTTTGAGTGTCCTGCCGCTCAGTCTCTGGGATTTTCCTCTTTCTAGGACCAATTACCTCACACAAACACGAGCAACACTTCGCTCTATGACATGAGGCTCCTTTGACGAGGTTTAGTGTAAGTAAGTCATTCAAGTTCTCAACCACCCTGGAGGTGATTATTCCTGATACATTTACTTTACCTCACTGTATATAATCTGTTTTGGCTGTGACAATGTGACAAAGAAGGAAGCACGCCTTTAAGGTTCCCAGAATTGCCCATGAAGAGAAAAGCAAAAAACATAATAAGTACAAAGAATAACATAGATAGATAGATGTTTAGCTTTTACAACATCTACCATCTGGGTGGCTGTGGCTCAGGAGGAAGAGCGTTCAGATGGAGGTTCAATCCTCAATTCTTTTTGTCCACATGTTGAAGAGTCTTTGGGCAAGAGGCTGCAAATGGTAAAGTTGGTAAAGATAGGTGATTAACTCCTTCTCCATTGCCAGTAGAAGAGCGTTTCTTGCTTTTCTTTTTTTGTTTGTTTGTTTGTTTGTTTGTTTGTTTGTTTGTTTGTTTGTTTTCTGATGGGCCTCTCTTTCAAACCCAACTCCAACTAATTTGGAATTATGTGGTTGAACGGAGATGGAGATAGAGTGGAATTTGTGGCAGCAATGAGTTGGAGAAGTTACCGACAGTGGTGACAAACCTTTATTACCTCCACAGGAAAAGCTGGAGTGAATGATGATTGTATTTCAGTGGGAACACTGTTGTTTGTTGTTGTTTAGTATGGACCAAATGTGAAATAGACATGGAATTTAATATATTTGATTTGTGTGAATGGACATGAATATACCATTTTGTCTGCCAAACTGATGTATGAACGACTATTTTTCTCATGCTGTGGTCTGGGTCAAAATAGCTACTTCTTTTTAAACAACCAATTTTGGCTGTTTGTCTGCTAAATAAAATTCTAAACTGTAAATTGTAAATTGTAGTTTCACATGAAACCATCCTTTTGTACAGTGTCACTGTAAAGAAGTTGGGAAAAAGCTGTTCCCTCAAACTATTCCTTTACTCTCTCTCATCATTTTCCTCTTTCTCTTCATTAACTGCACTTTTTTTAAAATGACTTTTGTTTCATAAGCTTTGGGACAAAGGAAAAGAAACAAGCAACTTCCAGTTAGTTGATGATTCAATCTGGAATCAGAGGAGGGAAAAGAAGACAGTGGAGAGAGAGAGAGAGAGGGAGAGAGGGTGAAATACAGAGAAAATGAGGCGTTACATTTTGGGAAAGAGATAAATTGGGAGAGAGACATGCTTACTCTAATCTCCACAATGGGGACCTGCTTACATTATTTTCGGCATGTCTTGTTGATAGTATTCACACTGTACAACATCCTATCAGGTAATATCACAGTCTTTGAAGGATTAGCAGGAATAAGAGGGGTTTTATTCTGTTTTGTGGAAGGGATAATTCCTCTGAAATATTCTAACATTTTCATACTAATATGGAAATGGATTTAAGCTTTTTTTTTTTATCCTGAGGTTTCTTCAGGGCGCCACAATAGAAGAGTGGATGATTTTAGTGATTGAAAGAGAGAGACATGAACAAATAGAAACAGACAATGCATTGTGGAGAGATGGAGATCTTGAGCAAAAATGCTGCTCAATAAAGAATCATTCTGTGCTTTCTCAGCAGGACGGACTGACTTTCAAAGCTTTTGATTTTTGTCATCCTCTCTTGGTGCAGCATTAAAAGGATAGTTCGGGTTGTATGATGTACATAGTCACATCAACAGTAGATGGCGGTCAGCACACCCATAGTTTGGAGAAAAAGCACAAGTCCCGATGTAGGAAGCAAAGCACACGTACAGCTGTGGACAGCAAAATGTATTTTAGACATCTAAAACAGGCCCACCTAAAACAAATCAAGTGTAGGCCTTGCTTATATTTAGACTATTTTCTCTGCTTTACCTTTACTGTCAGACAGCTCTTTCTTATAGGAAGTTGCCATTATATTTGCCAAATATTGCTCTCTCCAAAGCACCCAGACTTCGTTGGCCAAAACAATAGTTTTACCTCGCAGAGCAGGGGTTGCTGGTCTATTGCTGGTTCAATTGGTTAGTTTGTGTTATCATGTGACTTCAGTGAATCTAACCTAACCCTTTAAAACGCATAAGTCTCACAATAACACAAACAAACTAACAGATCCATGCAGCAGTAGACCAGCAACTCCTGTGTTTTGGACTCACAAGTCAGTCTCTGAATGCTTCACTCATTAGAGACTAAGGACAATCAGGAGTTTAAAAAAAAAACACCATAAATCGCCAAACCAATCAAATGTCATTAGGGCAGTCCTTCATTTTGGGGTGGTGAGGAGGATGGGGGCAGAACATTGTTTCTTTTAAGGTGTGTCCTTAAAAAATGCAAAAGAAAAAGGGGCATAGATTTATTAGTGGCTGTACTCACTGCCAATCAACCAACTGTCTTGCATTTAGAGTCCCCCAGATGACTGGTAGGCAGTGAAATCGCCAATTGACCGGTATTGCGACCATTAGGTGCTTTGTATAATATTAACTCAAGGGATGGTTCCGGTTTGTTTCATTCATTTGTCTCAGCAGTTTAAGGGCTTGAGAGTGCTGAACCAACTTTCACAGTGCGCCACAACAATGAGGTTACAAAGGCTCTCATGGCCTCTTCATTCCATTATATTAATCTTCTTAGCCCCATACTCTGGATAGTTTGGAGAATGTTATATATATTATAAATCCAAGATAAAACTGACAAAAGGAAGGGATTCAGAGAAAAAAGTTGCAATTACAAATCTGTCTGTTGCTTGAGCACCACCTCCATTTATCAATATACTGCACAGTCCTACAGGCTGATATTTCAGAGCCACGGTCGGGATCATGGATTCTAATTGTCATAAACCTCACTCAAATGCATAAATAAGGAATCAAGCAGACAACCACTCTACCATGCACTCTCTCTTCTACAAGGAATGGAGAGAGGGGATGGCAGGTTAACACAGGGGATGCATTTTAATCATTTTGCGAACAAGAGGGATGGCACTGTCTTTTGTGAGGTAAAATTACTGTTTTTTGCCAAAGGAGTCTGGTTCATTTGTAGAGAGCGATATAGGTGGAGGGGAGGGAGATTTCCTGTCAGAAAAAAGCTGTCTGACAGCAAGGTAAAGCCATAAAAATATTCTAAATACTCTTTAACTGATATTCTTTTTTTTTTTGGTGGACTATTTGCTGCTGACTCTGTCCACAGCAGTACCTGGCTTAGCTCTCCTGCATGTGCTAAATCCCATCTACTGTAGGTAATGCTGTCACTATGGATAAGTACATCATACAGCCACACTTCAAACATCTGAACTATCCCTTTAAGGGCTATATGATGGTGTTAGCTTGAGGCTACTAATGCCGCAGTGGTTAATACAGGAGCTCTAGATAAGCCACAGCTCTACCTTGTTATTCCTTTTTCATAGAATGCAAATAAGAGGATAATAACCCTGGATATGATCCGCAGAGGCAGTTATTGTTCTCCAATTGTTTTTGGTCCCGAGTCAAACAACAGAAAAACACCTCTTGTTTGTTTCCGCGGTATCCCCCCCTGCTGCTTTTGTTTTGCTATAATATGAATATCTGGAAAGAGATGAACTCATATGTGAGACTGCAATGAAAACATCACCTTGTTAAAAGACAATATTGTTCTCAATTAATGAATCAATTAACTTACCTAAGTGCCAAGCTACTGTATATAAATCATTCATTATCAATGCTCTGCTAACCTTCCAGCGTTATCTCAGTGGTCCAATAGACATCCCTCCCCAGGTCCCCTGTCTCAAGGTTGATCTGCACAGAGGATGGACAAGAGACAGCTGCCCATCAGTCTCCTGCTACAGCGGGCCATTAGAGCACTGGCCTGTGTTTGTGTCTACGTGTTTGTCATTTACAGGTTTAATTAGACAGTGCTGTTAATGGAGGCGATGACTTTGGGAGCTGTGGATGAATGACACTCCGTCGTTTCAGGCAGCAGCAGGGCTACAATATGTTTCTCTAAGAGTTGAGGAGGAGGAGGAAACTATGACAGAGGAGTGGAGATGAAGCAGAGGGAAAGAGTGAAGGGTGAAGGGAGGGTCAGATTGATATTATTTATGAATGGATGGTTCTGTGTGTGTGAAAATGTGTGTGTGTTTGTGAGTGTGTGTTTGTTAATGGAGCCCCATACTGTATCTCTGTTGGTCCAGGTCACCTGCCGTTCCCTCTGTTGTGTTAAGGATTATCCCAGGAAGTGAATTGGAGCAACAGTAATGTGAAGCTTGCCTCTTACTGTAAGCCCGCCCAGGAGTCACTAACACACACACACACACACACACACAGTTTTTTGGAGAGGACAGCCCTCCCACACACACAGAAACTGATATGCACACTAAACATGTATAATTCATTAAATGGTGAGTTTGCATATTATGAGGTTTTGCACATTTTGGGCTGTTAATCACATATTCACTGCATTACTGCTGACCAAACTTCATAAACAAAAAGTTGTTTGTAGACTGATGGTTTCCAATAATTTCAACACAGATTTAAAACTTGCTTAAGATTCATATTTTTGTTTATTAACAAATAACTTCTCAATGCTGTTGTGAATCCAGAACTGTTACTTTTAAGGAAATGACAGAACCCTGTGTTATTAAAATATCTGAACACTGTCATCAAAATTGGTAGCTCTTTTTAATACTTTCCATCGATAAAATATTTGTAATACCCACGTATGCGAGAGGGTGACCAGTAGCATTGATTTAGGAAAAATCAGACAAGATTTCTGCCTGAAAGCAACAACTTTGTGGTCTTGATTTTTACTTTTTTATTTATTGGCTTAGGTTATGTTATTGTCAGGATGGCAGCAAGTTTTAAGTTTCTGCAAGTTGATTTCATACTCTGAAATAAATGGAAACTATTGGCTACCATAAAAAATCTAATCTGAACATTAAAGGTGTGAAGAGTAGTCAATCAAAAGAAAATTACTTGGCAAATATGTTGACACTTAACACATAATTGTAATTGTCATTTAGTCACTTGGAATCAGTACAGCTGTAATTGAATATGTGGGTTTTTTTCCTATTTGTTTTAACTGTTTGACAAACACAACAAACACACAAGATAACCAACAGATTAATCTATAATGAAATCATTAGTTGCAGCTATTGAAAACAATGTTATGCTAATGAACACAGAATGCTAAATAAGCTTGATTTGTATTTGTTTGTACACTTTATGGCCTGATTATGTTTAACAGTTTGTAACAACCAGAATCTCAAATCCAGGAGCACATTTGTGATGTTGTTTTGAGTTTCAAAAGGCCATAATGGTGACTTTGCATGTGTTTTGCATGTTTGGGGCTGTTACTTATACTTATAATTATAAATCACATACGCACTGTTGAACTTCAGCTACAGAAAGTTGTTAGCAGCCTGATGGTTTCAGATCATTTCAGCTGCAAAATCTCTTTGCAGAGACTTGTAACTTGCTTCAGATTCATATTTTTCTTCAGTAACAATTTATTAATTAACATTATGTAGTCTTGATTTTATTGGCAAAGTTATGTTATTGTCTGGGTGGCAGCTAAAAATAAAGGTGACAAAATGTGATGGATTGTCTAATTTAAATTTCAAATTTCTGCAAGCTGGTTTCATACTCTGAAATGAATGGGAACATTTGGCTCCTTGGAACAAATCTAATCTAAAAACTAAAGCTGCAATGAGCAGTTGATCAGTCTGTTGATAAAAAATAAATAAATGGCACCTATTCTGATAATCTAATAATTATTAGACACACCTCTGGGAGGATATGATGCTTTTGTTTGTCATAAAGTACTGTAACCTGAATATTTTGGGATTGTTTTTAAGTCAAAACAAACATCAAAGACAATTGGAAGATTATTCGATAATGAAATTATTGCTAGTTGCAGCCCCACTGAAAACTATGTTATGTTATGGAAAATGGTATGCCATACCTGAAACCTGAAACTTGCTTAAGATTTTTTTCCTTAATAACAATTTGTGTTCTTGATTTTTTGGTGAATTATGTTATTGTCTAGGTGACAGCTAAAAATAAAGGTAATAAAATATGATGGATTGTCTAAGTTTCAAGTTTCTGCAAGTTGATGTCGTACTCTGAAATGAATGGAAACTATTACTCATTTGGAACAAATCTAATCTAAAGATTAAAGCTGCACTGAGTAGTTCATTAGTCAATCAACAGAAAATGAACTGGCAACTATTTTGATAAACAAATAATTGTCTTAGTTATTTAGTCACTTGAAACCAGCACAAATGCCAAACATTGGGGCGGACGTTTAGCTCAGTGGGTAGAGCGTCCGACCCATGTATGGAGGCTGTAGTCCTCTGCAGCGGCCGCTGGTTCGACTCCCGCCTTCGGCCCTTTGCTGCGTGTCATCCCCTCTCTCTCTGCCCTGTTTCCTGTCTACTCTTCAGCTGTTACTATCAAATAAAGGCACAAATGGCCAAAAATATAACTTTTAAAAAAACAACAAAAAAAACAAATGCCAAACATTTCAGGGCTTTCATGGTTTCTCAAATGTGAAAGTTTGATGCTTTTCTTTGTCATATAGAATTGTAAACTAATGATGTTTGGGTTTTGGGCTGTCTGTTGGAAAAAATAACCAGGAATTGTTCACTATTCTCTTAGAAATCCTGAAAATAATTGTCAGAATAATTAATAATGAAAATAATCATTAGTTGCCTAAAGACTATGTTACGTTATGGAACACAGCATGCTGCTGAGTAGGCTGTACCTGATTTGTATTTAAAGTTCAGCTCTGCTCAAAAATATGTTTTCTCCTGGTTCTTGAAGTTGGATGTTTGAGCTTCACTGTGAAAACTGATGTAAGTGCAGAGTTTGACACTGGATTGCTGTTTTTTTTAATTCATCTCCTGAGAGTTTCTCTGTGGTCATAGAAAGTCTGATTTTAAAGGGTGGGGCTAAAAGCCTGATTTGTGACATCACAACTAGTCTGGAAGTCAGTCCTGCTCCAATATGCAACTTATACAGCTGCAAATGTGATTAAGCCAAATGCACACATACACAAGAATGAGACCAGACTTTACAGTGAAGTAGGAGACAACATGTGTTCAGGAGGAAACATTTTGAAATGAACAAAATTTGCATATTCATATAATCTGGAATTTTTTATGACGTAGAAGGAGTAGATGCCTTTTTAAGGATTTTAATGTGTGAATTATATGACAAAACATATAAAACACACATTATTGTTCCAAGTAGACTATTTTTATGAATGTCTAGATACACGTCTAGATTGGATCTTTAATGTTTTAAAACCAGCACCTTCTTGCCTGATTTTATAAAATGATGCAACAACCAGAATTTCAAATCCAGCAGCAGTTGTGTGATATTGTTTTGAACTTCGCAGGTGCTTTCCGTGCTGCCATGCAGCACGATAAAAACATGTTTTTGCCAAAACACGCTGCACATAAACAAATTAATTTATTACTTTTGAGAATGGAAATGCTAAATATTACTAATCCAATCCCATCAATCGTAATCTTTCTTCTATTAATATTGCAAACAATAAAAACAGTGTTTTGTGATCCAAGCCAGGGAATTACACAGGACACATTTATATTATCCCCTTTTGTGCCTGCACATGCACACACACACACACAGAGAGAGTGACACACACACACACGACTTCTGATCTTCCTTATAAGGTGAACATGGGATTTCTGGTAATGTCCCGGCTCCATTTTCATTTTAATCACGGCAATGGGATCAGACAAGCTGGTGGGGTGGGCTCGGCCTGGCTTGGTTGATTGTTCTGATTGAGTTTTCTTTGTTTGGCAGATATGTAATACAGCCTGCTTAAGAGGATTTGATAAGGGGAAGGAGGTTATTGTGTGATTTAATCATGTTCACTGAGGTGAACCTGCACTTGTCCACTTCCTGACAGGCAGGCAGAACTCAGCTGTAATGTCTCTGCAGCACACAGAGGGACAAGTTTGTTGGCATTGAAACCATACTGCTGGTATGCTACAAAAAATGTAGTGAATAGTTTCTGATAGAGCATGTTTGTGCCACTTTTACTGTTGTCCTTGTGTAACGAGTGATGTAATATTTATTATAATATTTATATTTTTAGGCCAGTACATTCCAGTGTGAGTGATTCAAGTTGGGGACAGAAGGGTCATTTTTTTGGAGCAACATACAAAAATGGGATGAATAATATTATGAGTTGTCAAGAATAAAAAAAAATAGGCTGGCATTATTCCATATTTTTTTATTGTCATTATATTCCATAAAAGGACAAAAATCAACAATGTTTTAGTCTG
>JAJHUR010089962.1:0-13038 GCA_027495735.1 Lutjanus campechanus | reverse complement strand
TTACTGATAGTAAATGAGAAGTCTCTGGATTTTAACTCTTGGTTGGACAAAAGAAGCAAGTCAGTTTGGGCTCTAAGAAATTGTGATGGCCATTTTGCATAATTCATGGACATTTTAGCTACCAAATCATGCAAATAATCATGAAATCAATCGATCATGAAAACAGTTGTTAATTACAGCACTAAAAACAATCAAGCACATAACAACATGTTTGATAAAGATGATGAAGAGTCATGAACCCACAGAAAACTAGAAAGGCACTCCGACAACACAGATCTCCGCCAAGGCCAGCTGCTCTGTCTCTCACTGTTAACGAAAGTGGAAAATAATTTGTGAATCCAGTCTGATCCAAAATATATTAGATTCTTCCTTGGCCCATGCGTCAACCACACAAACAGCACCAAAAAGGTAGCCACCTTGGCAGAGCTAATTAATTATCGCCTGATTCTGCAGTTCCCTTCAGGTTTACCATCCACAGCTTTACTGTTTTGGTTCGGTCTCACCACTCATTAGCATCATTTTCAGTTGCAGAAGGTAGCTGTTTTCAGTAAAAAGGCTCAAAAAACAGCTGTATAGTACACACGAAGCACCCAACAGCAGACTGACAATGTTGGTGACTTTAGTGAAGCATTTAGCAAGCAATGAGCCAGATATTTCTACTAAAAGTTGGTGGAGACCAAAACAGAGGTAAAAGGAGAGAGAATATTGGACTTATGTTGATCAGGTGGACATGAAAACGTAGGGCTGCAACTATCCATTATTTTCATTGTCAATCAATCTGTCCAGCATTTTCTCAATCAATCAATTAGTGGTTACAGTGTAACATGCCAGAAAATGATTGGAAAAATGTATGTCAGTGTTTCCCAAATCCCTATATGACACTGTCAAATGTCTTGAATTGTCCACAACCCAAACATATTCAGTTAACTGCCATAGAGGAGAAAAAACAGCATAAACACATTTGAGAAACTGAAATCAGATCATTTTGACCTTTTTTCCTTGAAAACATTACGCAGACCGATTATTCAATTATCAAAGCAGTTGATTAATAAATTAATTGATGTGGCCCGTGAAACACCACTCTAATGTTGCTCCATGTCTGCTGGATTTATAAAAAGGCAACTGTGGTGTATCTTTTTACAGCAGAGTCAACGCAATGTGGAGTGAGAGCATCCATCACATCACTTTATTATAATATAAAAGACTAAAATAGACAGGCAACCTTGTATTCTGACACATTAATTGTGAATCTATGATCAGTATATATGTATACCTTTCTGTGTATGTGGGTATTCAATTTGAATCCAGCAGCAGGAAAGGCAAACTCGGCAAGTAACAGTGAAATACAGACATTTCCAGAATGCAAAACATTAAATGGAATATTGCTTGGATTTATTGCCAGCAGTAAATGGTATAAAAATGGGGTTTGATATAATAAAAATGTTGATATGAAATGATAAAACCTTACATTTTTGCTTGGATTTTCTGATTATGATATTTGAGTTTTCTCTAGGTGATGCTCATTGACAGTTCAGTCATTGTAGATGTAAGTGCTTTTGCTAACCCTCAGTCCCTCTAGTACTGTTTTTATGCAGGTTTTTTTTAAATGTGGCTAAACCTGCAAAAAAAAATAGGCAATTGACTCTTTTCCCATTGCCAGTTGACAAGTTTACCTTCACATGTTTTTCTGATGTGCACAGCAAAGCCAAGACTCAAGAGACCAGAGAGAAATAGATAATAAAAGCTTTAGACAACAGAATAACTGGGGACTTTTATTGTGAAGAATGTATGTGTTCAGCAATTGTTTTACGGCCACTTGGCTCAAGATGAGTCAGTCAGTCAGAGTCAGTTCAAAGACACACCTTCAAGCAGGTAGCCGTTTATAACGGAGATGCAAATTTCAGATGTGAACGTTGCTGATGGATGATTTTGGAGGGAGGGGTTAGTTGTCCCGTAGCAGAAAAGCCAGCTTCCTCGCCAGTTCACCACTTTTGTCACCACCACTTCCAACTATTGCTGTGATCACAACTTTCAACTGTCTCGCTCAGCCGAGGAAACTCTCCAGTGAACAACGCAGGCAGAGTAACTCTCACATCCCTGCCAGGCGAGTGCCTGACATACATTCCCGTGCCGAGTTTAAAAAGGTCTTCATGTCTGCACCACATGTCCATAATTTAGTTGTGTTCAGCTTTAAACAAAGTTAGCTGGCTAATTATACTGAGGAAGCTAAACTATGAAAACAACAGTGGCACAATTGAAAAGTGCACACTGGCAGAAGAGAAACACTGCTGCCACTAGTGTAACAGAGCGTTTGACTAACCAGGCAGCTTTAATAAGGACATAATAAACAGGACATGGAGAAGTGATGTCTGAGCAATGACCAGCAGCAACTTCCTTTTTTTCCCCTCCTCCCATGAGTCAAAAATGGAATGAAACACCTGCCTTACGGCAACTCTGCAGGGACACACTACCTCAAATACAGAATGTTTTTAAATCACAATGTTACGATTGTAGAGGTCTCAGTGGCTGATGACTGCCAACTATCTGCGATGGATGATGATGTCACCAACCCGACCCTGATGTGCAAAAGAGTCGCAGAAGTTACCAGTAGAGGTGACAAGCCATCATTGCCTTCGCCGGAAAACTAGCGAAGATTAGCGCATGTCCACCAGAGTGTCATGCTTCCATCACTGCTGATTGGAGCTGGAGCAAATAAATACCCAGAAATACCACTGCAGAGTCATGTGACCTGGGAATGAGCACTGGTGGTATTCTTCCCCATTAGTGGTTGCTGGTGTTTGCTTTGTTTTGTTTGTTTTTTTGTCTTGTGTAAAAGGGGCTTGAAGGGACAAAATCAAATCAAATTTTCCCTCTCTACTGCAGTACTGTTTGTTCACCTAGATAGTTCTGGTGTGAGTTGCAGAGTTTTTGAGATATAGACTGCAGAGATGTCTGCCTTCTCTCTAATGTAATGGGACTAAATGGTACTCAGCTTGTGGTGCTCAAAGCTCCAAAAAATATATTTGAACATTTCAATTCAAATGTATTTTTTTGGCTCTTTGAGCACCACAAGCCGAGTACCATCTAGCTCCATTATATTTTGGACAAGGCAGACATCTCTATGGCCGATATCTCCAAAACTAGATGGATAAGTAGCACTTCAGGTAAGAGGAAAAATATACTTTTTGAGGTTTTTGGGTGAACTGTTCCTTTAAGTGACACACTGTTGCGTTTTCAAGCATAAAAGCGTCACAACCTGTGCGCTACAGGTGCTTTTCCTCTAAAGGTGTCCATGAGGGAAATATAACAACTTCTGGCAACAATCTGCTGGCAACAGAGGGGAGCAAAACAGACATTTACCTACACAAAATGTAGTAGAGGCTTACTTAAGACTTCTTCAGGTGTGCGCAGCTTCCTTTCATCTTCCACCACGTTTTTTGAATGTGGGCATCACAGTCGGTAATTACCTGAGCTTTACATACTGTTTCTCTATCTTTCATATCCAGTTGTTCTCAGCCATATTCCCGACATCAACAATATCACAGTGGTCTCTCTGAACTGAATCACTCTGCAACTGCCTCTATGTTTCACACTCAAAGAGCACACCATTTAAACAGGCACTTAACCTACAGTACAGAGCAGTACTCAGAGGCTGCCTTTGTGCACGCATCTGCCGTCATTATCCTTGAACCGTGTCTCTCGGCGCTTCGGAGTCATTCCAGCCTCATCATTATCAACTCCAGCATCCAATGGTGGTGTCCACGCCACATGGCTCATGCCACACATTGATCTCATGCAGACATCGTGTGCTCAGACGGCGAGTTATATCGAAAGAAAAGCTTCACGCGTGTTCTTCGGTCAAAACGTCATTGTAGATTATTAGTACTGTAAGTTTTCTGACGCCTATGGGGTTAGTAGCAAACCGACAGCCTGTAACTCTGAGGAAATACCTGTGTGGCTTGTTCTGTCAACTCGTGGCTGCTGTACTCTGTTCATGTTATTGAACAGCGGTGGTGGTAATCAGTTTTCAGCACCCTCCTCTTCTCCCTCCTTTCATTTTTGTCTTTTTTTCCTCTCCTTGCCCCTCTTTTCTGTCGCCTCCTGTCCTCTTTCTCATTTCATCTTCACTCTTTTTTTTATCCTCTCATCTCTTTTTCCCCTTCGCTTCCCTCTCCTCCTCCTCCTCCTCTCTCTCTCTCTCTTCCCCTTCCTCTCCTGCTAGTGTGTGATAGGCAGCGTTAGCCGGTGGGTGCCGCGCGGCCTGATTACTGTGAACCATCCACAGCTGCAGCAGCCTAATGAGGAAAACACTCCCATCAGCCGGTAATTGCTGTTTAGGAAGCTGGTTGGCACGAGCGTTGCAGAGTCGCTCAGACCGGCTGCCGAGCGAATCAGAAACCGCCCGGCGACTCATCGACAACACAGCATGTGTCACTCTGTTGGTTTCCATTTTTTTTATTTTTTTACACTGAAAGAGAAATCCTTGTTTCTTCCCTCGGTGCCTCTTATTTGGCATTCTTCCCCTCAGACTTTGTCTGATATTGAAGCTAATTTATGAGATGAGGGTGGGGGATCAGAGAGAGAGGCCTTTGAGGAAAGAAAAGAGTGGTAGAAAATAGGAGGGAGTGAGGAGAAATGCTAAAATAACGAAAAGTAAAGGGAAAAGGACAAGAGCAGTAGTGGAAAAGATACCAAACAAAATACCAAACTTGACAAGTTAGTCAATTTTTTCAATACTTTATATTGCATTATATTTTAATCATTCCATTTCAACACTGTAAATAACCTACATTTAACACAACTCTTGGTTACTGCATCAAACTATATTAACCTACACTTCACAAACAGCCCTGCTAGAAAGATGCCAAATATTCTTTAATATAATCAAATTGTCTTGTTTAGGCCCAAGAATCTGTCAGTGGGGTAAGCCAATTTTGCTTGGCTAGAATTCTTAAAACTAGCTTATAAAAGTAGCCATCTAAAGAGCATAATGGTCTTTAAAACGAGAAAAAGAAATCAGAAAAACTTACTTAAAATGAGTAATTTGGTCTTTTCGTTAAGCTGACTTTAAGAATCGATATTTTCAGCTGAGAATAATCAAAAGCTTACAATAAGACACAATTTCTTCAAAAAAGCATGATTAAAAACAAGTGACTTTGTTTGAAATGAAGGCACTAAGAAGCATTTTTATTTTTAGCATTGTTTTTTATTAACACATTTAAGGAAGTACTAGCTGCTTCAATGAATAACATTCAGTCTATCATTTAGGGAGGGAGTGAATGTGTGAGCAACAGAGCTAAACTCTGACTCCAACTGAAACTTGGTGCCATATAATTGCTGGATATATAGTCCTCTGGAAGTAATAACAGTCTTTGATATTTTCATATCTGATAATGATGATGCTTGCTCGATCTGGCTGCACCACTTAACCAAATGCATCACTGCACTGTGACTCATCTGAAAATGATCTGAAAATGTCTTCAGAAACGACTATGAGCTCTGCTGTCTGTCATGCATTTTTCAAATGGGTCATGCTAAACTATGATGTGGTGAAGAGCCATGCAGTTTTTGTTCAGCACGGCCATTTGTGTTTTGTTGTTTGTGTGTTGTGTGGACCAGATCCTGGTTCTCTTAATAATGTGAAATGTGAAGCAGTAGGTTCTGTTCTCCAAAGAGTCTGATGAACTCACACTCGTTGACAATGACTAAATAGATTAAATCAAACTTTAATTGGTGTCATTTCATAATATTCTTAAACTAAGAAGACATGGAAATGTTCATAGTCTTAAAGTGAGAAAACCAATCTTGTTCCTCTGCTGGGATATTATGCAAACCATTGTTGTATCTTGCTATTGGTTAAATCTAACTCAATTTTAGCTGTAATGTGTTTTTAAGACAAAGTTAGATATATTTTCATAAAATGAGATTACTTTTCTAATGCAAAACTTGCTTGACAAGATTGTTTTTCTTTTTAGACAGAAAATAAGGCTTTCCCAGAAGCACAGTTTTTTTTTTTTACTTTCTTGTAACAAACATCTTTCAGGTTACAAATGAGTTCTGGATAGGGCATTTTGCACTTTTCAGTAGTGTCATTGCCACTGTAGGTTCTCCTGTATGATTGGAAGAGGAGGGGTGAGGCAAGGTAGTCTTCAATAAATCCGACACACTGGTCCCTTAAATGATAAATGGCTATTTTGTGTTGTGAATGATGACTGTAAGACAGTGAAAATCATGAAAAATGGCTCTGTTTTCATCATTTCACGACGGCTTTAATCAAATCGTCCTCAAATTAATCAAATCACTTGATAATTTTCACTCCATTTTTCATTTCACATCCACTGTTGCTCCTGTTTCTCAATTCACATGCATTTTTCATCACCTCCATTTTTATCACTTAATTTTTGTTAGTTCCACTCCTCATAATTTACAGCACCAGCACAGTGTGTGTAGGTTGCACTCAAAATGAACTACAGTGCCCATGTTCATATTGAAGAGACGAGTATATCAGTGTGATTCATTTACGTGTTTTCAATAGTGTTTGGACAACAATGGTGAAAAGAAATTCCATCAGTCTTCCATAAAACATGTTACCATAAAATGTAACAATATAGAGTATCACCAGTGTTATCCTTTAACAGTAAGAAGCTAAGAGGTAAAAAAAAAAAAAAAGATGAGGAAAATAACAAAAGAGGAATTTGCAGGTTATCTTACACCTATGGGGAAGAGAAGAGGAGAAGAATAAACTGGCTGGTGAAGAGTGAAAGGCAAACCAAGAAATAAAGTGAACAGGTGTAAAATTAGAGCGAAGTGGAGTGTGAGACAGACAGGCAAAGGGAACAAAGAAAACAATATCAGCCATGTGTTATTACAAGTCAGAGAGCGGGGCATTGAGAGATACAAGACGAAGGTCAAGCAATAAAAAATGTTGAAACACTCTTTCCTCTCCTCCTCCTAGAACCCCCCAGACTGCAGTAAGGCGAGAAAGCTGGTGTGTAACATCAATAAGGGCTGTGGTTATGGCTGCCAGCTCCACCATGTCGTCTACTGCTTCATGATCGCTTATGGCACCCAGCGCACACTCATCCTCGAGTCTCACAACTGGCGCTACGCCCCCGGCGGCTGGGAGACGGTCTTCTTGCCTGTCAGTAACACCTGCACGGATCGCTCTGGGGCCACCACTGGACACTGGTCAGGTAGGTACACACACATACCAGCATCATTAGCCATACATCAGAGGTTAGCTCAAGTCACATGAATTGGACTGAGGTGATTAATTTGATGACTTTATACGTGACTTGTCAAAAAGACCTGCAACTCGACTTGGACTTCAGGTTCCAGGGAAAGGTGATACCAAAGCTAATTTTGTTAGTGGTTTTCAACAAGTTGCAGTATGTGAAACTTGTGGTTCAGTAAGTACAGATGGAGATGCAACAACTTCCAACTTAATTTGAGGTTTGAAGTTTCGCAAAGAACAATAAGTTGAAGCCAGTGTTAACATAGTGGGCAAGCTAGTGCTTAACCTAACAGCAAAGTCACTTTGCAAATCAATGAAGCTGGAAACAAACTGTTTCATTACAGGGTTTGCCCTAGCAAAGTTGTTAGACCCAGTGGCAAGTAAGGTCAAGGTTGGGCCTTAATATTTCTGTTATAACAACGGCTTAAATTGCGGAATTGAGAATTTAAAAAAAGCCATAACACAGATTTCATAAAACCCTGTGTGTAGACTTTTACAAAGACTCTGACGATATATCTTCTTGGAATGCTGTGTCTTCAACAGCAACAAAAGAAATTAAATGTTTTTACTTGTAAAATTAGCTTTTAAATTTACAAACATTATGTGTCAAATGTGCTTTCCAGCCATTCCATCTTTGTTTCCAACCGAAATATCCCACTGTAACTGTCCAACTGTAATAAACATCTTAAAAATGGATCCCCTGAAAATAAAATTCCTTGATGCTTATTAAGGTATTCGTATCAACAATTTTTGAACAATACCCAGGCCCAGACTTGGAACATGTCAGTCTTGACTTGCAGCTTGACTTAGAACTTGAATGCAAAGACTTGAGAATTACTTGTGACCTGCCACTCAATGACTTGGCCACACTTGTGCAACACACGCTCGTAGTTACAGTGCTACGTTTGAGGATTGTGATTGGTGGCTTAATAATGAAATTACTCTAGCTTTTTTGTTTTGACCATCACAGCTAAAAGACAGGATCTGCCAGACCCCTCTTTTGTGCTGCTACAGCGAAAACAAAGTGTGAATTCCCTGGCTAAGCAGGACTATGCAATTCCTGTTAAAGCACTTTGGCAGCCAATGTAGCAGCAGCAGGTTATTGTTCAAAGGTTTCATTGCCAAGAAATCCTGTGAGTTGATTTCAGTAAACAATCAGCTCCTCTGACCTACAGCAAGTTTCGACTTGTTGTGTCTGATAGAGACAGACATTGTAGGGAGTCATTTTGGAGACGTGTTAAGTGTTATTTGTTTACTCAGGCTCCTTGCACATTCATTCATCAGCTCCTGTACACTGGGAACATCTTACATCTTTTATCATGAACTATCACAGACCACAGAAACGACTACAGTAGATGCTTGCAGTCTTAACTGAGGAAGTCTTCATGAGTTTCTCTGTTGCAGCCCCAGGTTATTGCATAGACTGACCAAAAGGTCTCATATTCTTACTTTGAAAGCTTGTCTCATGAAATTTAAACATTTCCCTGATGAAAATCCACTTTGACATCAATATTTAATCATGATGAATGTGGAAATTGTGCTTTTCTGAACATGTGTAAGTGAAAATCTCCTCAAATTGATACCCTGAGCACATGTCCAATACTCTACTCTTGCAGAAAGTGCTGTGTATGAATCAATCAAATATATTATAGATACATATAATTTTATTTTATATCTGCCAGTGAATGTCTCAAAGGAGTGTAAACACCCAGGGTCGTAGCATGTAAATTAGCTTTCAAAGTACATATTTCATGTTCTCACCAGTATCTGTAGCACCAATTACACTGATGATTTGTTGAGATGAACTCTGAATAGAGGGGGGCTCTCCAAGTTCAAAGAAGTAACTTAGGGTTGCTGTCATGTGTGCTCATCACTGGGAACTGGTTGTGCAGGATGCAGGATCCCACCGACCGCAGGAAAACAGGCTAGGAGGTGTAATTTTACCTTCCGAGTGGGAAAGGAGCCTACTGGCGAACCAGCAGTTCAGAGCCCAGTTGGAGCGTCGAGGGGGAGAGTGCTCCTGGAGAGGGTGCTGCCTGGAGGATTTCCATCATAGATATATATATATACATAGATGTTGCATCGGCCATTGCTGGACAAGGCAAGAAAGGCCTGTAAATGGGAAAAGCTGCCATTTTTTCTGTGGAAAAAAGCACTGTAACTATTACATTTCTTAACCAATTTCAGTTAGTCATTTTTATTTTCTAGGGTTAATGATCTGCTTGGATTAAGTTAGAAGAAAAACCTAGAAAACCCAGAAAAATGCAGCTCCCCCATTTACGTGTATTTCTTCAAAGGCCGGTCAGCGGTGACATTGACATATCACAACAATGAGCTGAAGCCGTGAATGTGGTATCTATGTATATATGTCTGTGGTTTCAAAACCTACGGTGGTAAGGATGGAAGAACCTGGAGGGAGATGGCTGTGAGGAATTTCTTGCCTGATCTAAACCAGAATATTATTTTATTTTTAGGCCTGATCGTCAGTCAGTCCACCACTTTAGTCCAGGCTGAAATATCTTTACAACTACTATGACTGCCAGGAAATTTTGTGCAGACATTCAGGATGATTCCGACTGATTATGCTGATTCTCTGTCTTTTCTTATAGCGACACCAGCAGGTCAGAGTTTCCAGCTATCCTGTGAAATATCTCAACATCTGCTGGATGAATTGGCACAAAATTTGGTTCATACATTCATGGCTCCCAGGCAGTGTATTTTTATGACTTTGATGATCCCCTGAATTTACCACTAGTGCAACTCTGAGGCTCACATTTGTGGTTTAAAAGTAAAAGTAAAATGTATCAACAGCTATTGGATGGATTGCTATGAAATTTAGTACAAACATTCATGCCCCCTCCTCAGGATGAATTGTTACAACTTAAGTGAGCCTCTAAATTTTTCTGCGCTTATGAAGTTTATGACCAAACCTGCAAAACTAATGACATTCCCATCAGCCACATCTGTACTTTATGTGAAGTGCTAATTTTTTCAAATGTTTTCATGATAACACACTAAACTAAAGGACTTTTCACCTTGTATATCTTTAGCTCTTTGATAACTGAGCCCCTTTTTCACACACTCATTGTCAACCTCAGCCCAGAGCTGTACAATGCACACTGCACTTCCACTAACCCTGGGTTAAATGTCTGTTGGCACAGCAACTAATGTTCACATTACAGAATGACACGTGACTGCTCTTTAACAGTGTTTAGCCTTGTTTCACACTGCCACCTTTTAGCCTTGTGTTCAGTCGATTTTCAGGGGAAAACCTTGCAAACTCTAGGCTAGTTCTGCTCCAGAGCAGGGCCAACAAGCCCTAGGCTGAAGTCGGGGTTAACCCACTTTGGAATGTATCAGTGTGAAAACTTTCTCAGCCTGGGGCTAACCGCTCCGTTTAGCTTGGGGCTAAGTGCTGTGTGAAAAGCCTTTAAGAGGTGGTGAACATGTAAACATGGTACCTGCAAAACACCAGCATGTTAGCTTTTTCAGTTCAAGCATGTTTGCATAATGACGATATCATTTAAGTCAAAGCACCGCTGTGCCTGGCTGTAGACTCTTTTTGTTGTTATTTATGGGTGTTATTAGAATTCTGCACCAGTCATGGACTGTCCATCTTGAACACGGTGTTGAAGCATAGGGTACTTCATATGTATACCTGGTACCAGAATACCTTAGACTGAAGATCAATGTGCTTGTTTGTGGGAAATGGATCTCCCTACAAAGGCAGAGGGAGCAGATTCATTATGAATGAGATTGCGTAGAAGCATGACTGGAAATTGAGATTTGTAATATGATTAATGGATAGTCCTACAGTGTTTAAGTGTGTTTGCCTGTGCTAAGCTGACAAAACCAAAGCATTTATAAATGAAGATCACTGTTGATTTGGAGGTTTTACTACGAGACTGTGCCTGCCTCTCTCTTCCTCGCTATCAATTCCTTTCTCATTGCTTTCTTGTTCTCATTGCTGCATCCTTTCAACTCTTCATTTTTCTCCTATCGCTTCATTTGACTTGTGCTCTCCTGGGCTCTCCCTTCTTATCTCCTGCTCTCCCAGCGCCTTCCTTCTCTTATTCTCCTGCCTTTCATGTGTCCTTTTCCACTATCTAATGTCTGTCTCTGGTGTCTGTCTAAGAAACAGCCTCCTATAGATCCATACATGTCATCTGGCTGCCTGCAGCCAACAGCCACCTTACTAAAAAGCACCATTTCACTCCTCAGGCCTTTTAGCATTCTAAATTCTTGTCCTTATAAAGTTTTGCAAATTGCAGAGGCGGTATTTTCTGTTGACCAAGCCAGCCAACTAGCTTGGCATAGCTAATGTAAGCCTGTTGGGTACTTGGCTACGCCTGTGGTCATGCCTGTTTTGTTAACAGTGCAGGCAAGAATGTTCCTTGGGGCACTGGACCACAAAGGGATGCTAAAGCCTTGGATTAATAACTAGATATACATTGAATATCTCATTAATTAGGTGGACTGTTTGCCCAAGCCAGTGTAATTAAATCATTTGAATGTGATGAATACTGATTTCTTGAAAACTTGCAACGCCAATACAAGCTTCTAAATTTGCCAGTGTTATGTTATAACATGACGAGGGCTTTTATTCAAGGTTAACCGGTGTCCGTTACTTACCATGCAAATTTATTGGAATGATAAAAGGTTTTGCATAGTGCCTGGATGGCAGGGAGCTTTGCACCTTCAGGACACTCATTTTGTCAGTCCTGAACAGTCATCATCCTGTCTCTGCTGTATCATTTGGTGGTAAAGGTCACCAATCCTTTGTTTTCACCGTCACATAGGAATGTGCTCACTGCTTCAGGTGTTCTGTATAGAGAAATTCTTTGTATTTTTTTGCCTAGCCTTTTGTTTATGCATGAAATTGACTTTGATGGTATTTTATGGAGCATCCCTACCAGATTGCACCTTTCCACATTTATCTTTACATGATTAGCCCACTTTCTCTTAAGAGTTTCCCCTAGGATGTGAGACATTTATAGACAGAGAGAGGATGCATGGTATTTGTGACAGGGTATTTCTGTCAGAAAAACATATAGCTTGGGGGAAGAAAAATCAAAGATAGCGATAAAGTCATTATGGGACCTGCTGATTTCCCTCCCACAAATGGGAAATGGGAAAAACAAAACATTATGAGAAAATCCACACAACATATAGAGTACCCCTCCATGATTTGCTTTGTGTCAGAAAAAAGATAAAAGAGAGTAGAAAATAAGTTATATTTAGATGTTACAGGAATGAAAAAATGTATTTTAATAAATTGTCACCAGTGGCCGGTCCCTCTTTAGTATTTGAGTTGTTTGATGCTAGTCTTGATACAATACTCAAATTTGGCTTCTGACACCAAAATAAAACTTTCTCTGATACTTGAAATAGACGCTAATATTTTTAAGCACTGGCCCTCAAGCCCCTAAATTTAGTAAATTCGTCCCCAAAGGTAAACTTAATAAAAAATAATACAGAAAAGGCACTTTAACAAAACTTTACACCGTCTTCCTCAACTGTGACAGTTGTGTTGTCCACTTTTCCCATGAAATGTGATGTGGTGTTTACTGAAGGCACTGTTTCTGAGACATGAGCTAGACTTCTTAGACTTCTTCTGCTTCCGTTCACTTCGAAATTTTCAGTGCTTTGTTTTTTTCAGAGTCTGTCTTTTGTGTTTCTGGTTCTTCTGTAAGGATAGCATTAGCTATTTCAGTAGTTTTAGTAAACCCAAACTTTGATAGTCCAGACATATGGGTAGCTAGCCACCTATTTGCTGTTTTTGTAGAATGATGAACTAAAAGGAA
>JAJHUR010089961.1:0-11880 GCA_027495735.1 Lutjanus campechanus | reverse complement strand
AGAGAGGGGGCAACGCATTGTCTCACTCGCTCACACCTGCACGCACGCACTCTCGCACTCACTCACTCACTCACTCACTCACTCACCACACACACACACACAGAGTCAGGTAGGCTTGATCACAGTGTTGAAATACTTCTCTGCGCTCTCAGAATCTTTGAAGTATTTCTTCTCATCCTTGTAGGTGACAATGAGAGTAGCTGGATGAATTATACCATTTCTGATTTTCTGCTCTCGTAGTTTCTTTCTTATGTCCTTGAACTGGGCTCTTTGCTTGGCAACTGCAGCTGTCAGATCTGGGAATATCCTCACTTTCATGTCTTCAAACCCAATTTCTCCTTCTTCCTTTGCCAGTTTTAAAATGGCATCTCGTGTCAGCTGTCTCTGCAATCTGACTATCATTGCTCTATCTCCTGATACATTGGCTTGTCCGACTCTGTGGGCCACTTCCACCACCAACTCCTCTGGAAGTTTCCCTTGAAAACTTTTTTGAAGAATTGTGCCATGTATTCAGTCGGGTTGCCTTTTTCCACATTCTGCTTCAGTCCAAACACTCGCACATTATATCTGCGGCTATGTGCTTCTAACTTATCGACGTTGTCTTCTAACTTCTCCACTCTTTCTTTCAATTTCGCATTCTCACTTTCAAGTTGTTTGTTTGAAGTCTCTAGTGCTGCAATGCGCTCCTCCGCCTGTGTGAGCCTCTCGTTACATTGTTTCACTTCTGCCTTCACCGATGTAATTTGCGGCTGGAGTGCATTGATTGCAGCAGTTATCTCCTCTCGTATAATAGCTCGCATTGAGATCAGTATTCCACTCTGATTGTCGTCTGAATTATTTTCGTGTGTTGCCATTGTTACCCAAGGGCTCCGATTTGACACAGGTGTTTCCTCTGATGAACCGGACTGATCAATCGGATTCTTTTTCCCTTTGTTCTTCTTTCCACCCGTCATCTGGCCACTTCACTTCGCCTTTTTACTTAACTTTTCCGTCTCGTTTCACTTCAGTCTTTTCTCATATCCAAGAGTTAGATCAATTTCCAAGAATTAGCAAATTTTCTCATTTGTTTTGTGGAGCTCCGCTCTCGTGCGCTTACCTATTGCAACCGGACATGACGTGTTGGTCTTGGGTCATTAGGGCTCACAGATACATACAGTTGTGTGTCGTCAGCATGGCTGTGGAAATTCACACCATGCTGACGGATTAAGGTTCCCAGGGGCAACATATATAGAGAGAACAGCAGAGGTCCCAAAACACTGCCTTGCACCACACCATATTCAATAGTTGCTGCTTCTGATATATATTCTCCAGTCTTGACATGGAATTTCCTTCCAGTGAGGTAAGAATGAAACCAGCTTAGAGCAGAACCAGAGAGACCAACCCATATCTCGAGACGATCAAATAATAGATTGTGGTCAATAGCGTCAAATGCAGCGCTGAGGTGGAGGAGAATGAGGCTGGATACATTTCCATTGTCTGCATTCAGTCTGAGATCATTTAAAACTTTAACAAGAGCTGTCTCTGTGCTGTGGTTTGGTCTGAAACCAGATTGAAAATGGTCAAGCAGACCATTCTTAGAAAGGTGTGTGTATAATTGTTTTAACACTACTTTCTCTAGAACCTTACTCAGGAAAGGTAAGTTTGAGATTGGGTGGTAATTATTCAGAGAGGTGGGGTCTAAATTGGGTTTTTTGAGAAGAGGTTTTACAGTTGCAGTTTTGAAAGGGTTTGGGAAAGTGCCAGACTCTAGGGAGGAATTTATGATAAGAAGTGTATCTGAAGACAGTTTATCATAAGTGCTCTGAAAAAGGTCAGCTGGAATGGGGTCGAGAGAACAGGTGGATGGTTTCATACTAGAGACAATTTTGGCCAGTTCATCGTCTGAAATTGTGTTGAAGTTAGTCAGAGTACTATGTAAGGGAGGGGTAATTAGAAATGGGACATTAGTGTATCCTGAGGTTGCATGAATGTTGAGCCTGATGTTATAGATCTTTTCTTTAAAGAAGGAGGCAAATTCTTCACATCTGGCAGGGGAGTCTTGGTCTGCTAGATCTACTTATAGTTGAAAATAGTATTCTGGGGTTGTTTAAGTTGGCGGAAATAATGTTGGAGAAATAGGTTCGCCTTGCATCTTGCACTGCTTTATTGTATTTAATAAGGTCTTTATATATATCATGGTGGACAGTCAGTTTATTTTTTCTCCATTTGCTCTCAGCTCTTCTGCATTCATTTTTCAATTTACATATTGCACTACCTATGATTTCAGAAAATTTTGCAGCTGCCGAGGTATCTATATAGCGTTCCTTAAAGCTACAGTGTGTAATATTTACAGGGATTTACTGACAAAAATGAAATATATTATACATAAGTATGTTATTTATTATCATCAACGAACTCAGACTCTTAACCTTTATGTTTGCGTTGCCTTAGAAATCGCTATTTATAATTACATAAGAGCAGGTCGCGCATTTATGGAGGCTGACATCTTGCGCTACGGCAGCGCAGAGCCGACAAACTACATGAACAGCGACTCTAGAGATCGCCATTATATGCTTACATAGACGCCGCATCATTAACACGGAAGCTGAAGAGGACGACAGACACGGGTGATTACTGGCAGACTGTCTGGCACTGTGCAGCCAAAATTCAGACAAATGGAGGATCATATCTACTCTGTACCACAACAAAAAGCAGCGGACACTGAACGACCGTCATCTAAGAAGCAGAAACACGACGAGAGTAAACGCCAGCGTGACAAGAGACGGCAAAAAACACGAATCAACATCGGCACAGCGTTTACACGATAGAAATCACTGATGGATGACAAATGTTTTCAAAGTGACGCTCAAATTGCCTGTTTTCTGCTGGACAGGTAATTCATCCTACACACATAATTGTATTTTATAGTGAAGTAACTTTGGCTAACGCTATATAGCCATGGGCATAACGCTGGTTACTCACACAAGTAACACCCCCCTCCTCCGCTCCCCCGCTCCCCAGCTGGCACCTCTCCCTCGCCTGGCCCTGGCTGCACGGCCACCTCGGCCTCTCTGCCCCCTTCCTCTCCCTCTTCCTCTCCCTCTTCTTAGCCTTCTAACCCCCGTGCCACAATCAAGACTTGGACTCTGTAAACGGGGAATATATGCTTCCAGCCAACACAATCTCGCTATCATACTAAACGACTACAATTACTTCGCCAGAGTGGTTTATACTTGCTAAGCAGCTCGCTAAAACATGACGACGATGTGGAACAAATAACAGGTATATTCGCTATCTTACGTGAAATGTATATCCTACAAAGACTAATGAAAATATATTTATAACATTATCTATGTTATGTGATGCGGACGTTGCGGAAGCCATTCTGTCCCCTGACGGCCACCCTATTCTTGGACGAGGAGGAGCGGTGGGGGGAGAGGTTCATGTCGCTGCAATCTGCAGTCTGACCATTAGATGTCACTGAAAATTACACACTGTAGCTTTAATTAGGTGATTTACGCTTTGTTTTGTAGCGGAAATAGATGATTTGAACCGCACACAGTAATGATCTGAGATGGTCAGGTCAGTGACATCAGTAATATTAATGTCAATACCCTTTGATAGGACTAAGTCAAGGGTGTGGCCATGTCTGTGCATTGCTGTTTTAGCATGTTGAGTAAAATCAAAGGAGTCAATGAGATTTAAAAACTCTAGAGCTATTGAGTTTTTGGGTTGATCTATGTATAAGTTAAAATCCCCTAAAAGAATTGAGTTATCAAACTTGGTACAAGTACAATTCTAAGAATTCAGGTAAGAAGTTGGAATTGTGTTTGGGAGGGCGGTAGATTGTCCCAAAAAGTGCAGGAGAATTATTTGGCCTTTGTAGTGATACCGCTACATACTCAAAGGAGGAGAATAGGCCGAGCTCAACCTTGGAGCAAAGAAAATGGTTTGAAAAAATAGCTGCCACACCACCCCCACGCTTACTTAGTCTTGGAGAATGCATGAAACTAAAGTCAGGGGGAGAAGCTTCAATAAGGCTGGCAGAGTTAGCAGGAGACAGCCAGGTTTCAGTTAAAAATGTAAAATGTAGATTATGTTCTGTAATCATGTCTTGAATAAAAAAGCTCTTATTGTTGAGGGATCTTACATTGAGAAGAGCCATTTTAAACTTTGTATTTTGATCTTTAATAGGCCAAGTACAGATCGGGGAGAGAGTTGGCCTAATTTTAATTAGATTTGTCCTATCCCTAGTAATTTCAAGTGACTGCCTGATTGATAGGCTTTTAGTGAGTTTTTTGCTAATTAGGACAGGTATGTGTGAAATACTTGATTTTTCATCATGTTTCAGGTATTCTGCCAACTGTGTTTGTTGCACTGATGGAGTTTTTGATTGCGTGATTGGGGGCGCCAGGCCACAGGGGCAGCACTGGTGGGCCTAATAGCGAGTGTTGTGGTAGTGGGCGCGAAGTGGTCATTCGGCTGGAGACTGGAAAAGGCCAATGGGGGTTGTGGGCATGAAGTAGCTGTGAGTCAGGGCTTTGGGCTGTTAAGAACTACGTAAAACATGTTGTCTGTTAAGATATGTGCACCCAGGTCGCTGGGATGGATGCCATCATTCCTATAAAAGGAAGGACGATTCCAGAAAAGATTAAAATTATCGATAAAAAACACACTGCGAAGTGCCCAGGTAGACTGGAGCCAGGTGTGGAGGGACAGAGTCCTGCTGAAGCGGCCGACACCTCGCTTAAAAGGGGGCGTGGGGCCGGAGATGAAGAGCTTTTTGCCAGAGTCCTTGAGAGAGTCCAGGAGGTTTATAAAATCTTTTATAAGGATCACAGACCTCTGCTCAGCGATGTCATTGCAACCAACATGGATTATAATGTTGTGTGCATCGGGATATTTATGAAGGAGGATGGTGCATTTTTCCATAATATCAACCACCTTGGTGCCTGGAAAACAAAAGCACTTGGCAGATTTTCTGCGTACATTTCGAATTATGGAGTCTCCTATGATAAGCGTAGATGGACTGCGAGAGGAGGATGAAATTTGAGGAGATGAGGTTTGAGGTGATGGGGACGGAGACGAATGAACAACGGTGGGGACAGGAGAGCAGACAGTGACAGACGGTCGAGAAGAGGCAGGTGCAGGAGTAAACAGTGGCCTGCTGCGACGAGTAGCCAGGCGAGAGGATTGACCAGGTTCAGCTACACGCCGAGGAGGTGCTGGAGTGATAAACAAGGGGAGAGACTGACGTGTTGGTGAGGGAGGTGAAGGAGGGTGTGGATCGTCAGTGATAGCTGAGCTGGGTTTACCAGTTAACGGGGGGAAGTCATGGTGATCGAGGATATTATATCTATTTCTCAGTTGGATTTCATGTGATGGAGGAGCACATGGGAGGCGACTACCATTCCCCTTCTGGGTGCCGACTGTGGACCAGGGTTCAGCATGGGAAGGAGTGGAGTTAGCTGGGGCTTTGGGCTTCGCCCTGAGCTTGAACCAGGGATCAGTGGGAGCCGCTGGAGGAGAAGACGTGGCTGCGACATCATCGGTAGAGTGGGGAACGGTGGAGTCCATATCTCCAGCAGCGGTAGTGGTGTCCTGCGCAGGGCCGAAGGTGATGAAGGTGTCCATGCTCTTTTCTGCTTCCTGGATCTGGTACAGGGTGGAAATTCTTCGTTCCAGCTCCTCAATTTTCTTGATAAGATGGATGCAGCTCACACAGTCAGATGATGAGGTAAGTGGAGCCATGGTCTTTGTAGGAGTAAAAGCTGGAGGAAAAGGACAACTGTGGCCAGTACAGGGTGTAATCTGTGTGTATAGCAAGCTAATGGCAAAAGGCTAGCAGTAGATAACACGCAAGCAGGAATGGTTACATACAGGCAGGGGCCCCACTATCGGAGCCCGCTGCAATGATGTGATGATAGTTCACGAAGAACGTGCAGGGATTTAAACCTACCAGCAAGGGCCCATATTACTGGGCCCGCTGTGAGGATCAAACACAGGCAGTCTGGGTCAATCCATAGAGTTCAGCTAAAAGCACTTAAATTGTCATATTATCTGACTTGATCTTAAAGGAACTTCTTGGAAAGACTTTAAATAACAAAACATAACAGGATCAGAAGTTTAAAAAAGGGTTAAAACATGAAGAAAACAGTCAAATAAACTGCTGAAGGAACTGCTGGCATTTCTTGTAAACGGAGGAGGGAGGAGTGGAGAGCTCAGTGCTGTTCTGTGCAGCTGTTTCATGTCAGCAGTGAGGGAGGAGAGAGCAAGGTTTGAGATTTACAGTTAACACAGGGACATAAAACCTGTTAATTGTATTTTAAATATATTCCTATATATACCCCATTTATTAAACACCATTCGGAAACAGAAACAACCACATAAAGTTTTAGTTTCACTTTCACTATGAGACCAGTGCAACAGTTTGTGGGTGTGTTTTTGAGCACAGGGCCACTTTAAAAGGAGCTGCAGCAGACACACCCTGAACTTGAGCTGCAGGATCTGCACCGTACGGTTTAACTCAAACATGGACGGCAACTTCTTCAACCCAAACATGGCCAACAACTTCTTCAACCCAAACATGGCCGGCAACTTCAGTAAGTCATGACACTATATTTGTTTTAAAGTACAATTATTCTGCAGTCTTATAACCAGGACTAGTAGAGAAAGCTGCAAACTATTTCTGTGCACCTTCCCCTGCTGATTTTGACTGATTATTTGTAGATGCTCTGATCAATATGTAAATAAATAATTCCCTGTTTGTGAAGAGAGTTTTGTTTAGTTTTAACAGTGAGCACCTATAAGTGAAGCTGTCCATGTGCTCAAGGCACTGTGGACCTGACGGAACCAAACCCTCTCTGTGCTCCTCATTTACAAATGAAGCACTGTGACTTTACACAACACTAATGTGCTGCTGTAGCTTCTATACACTGATGCTTCTATATATTTAAACTGTAAGGAATTGCAAAGACATTATTATTTTGTATTTCTGTCCCAACCTTTTGTTCAAAGATCATAATCTGACTGCAGTGTCAACAAGCTTTTGTTTGTTTATTTCACCTATAAATCATATTCATATAAATTTATTTCACTCTATATCCCCCCCCCCCCCCCCCCCCCCCTGCAGAGGATCTGCTGCCCCCTTGACTGAAATTTCATTTTCAGGTGAACTATCCATTTAAAGCCAGAGAAGTGCATGAGTAAATCAGTTTGTCTTAAAACAAGTCTGCAAAAGAAAAGTCAATTTCCCACACTGTAAAAACTTTAAGTGGAACCCAAATTTTTGTCTCGCTCTCAAAGCAGTTGAGTAGATGTTTGTTTTCTCCCATCTTTGTGTAAGTTGCATTAAGGTTTATGTCTCTCTTTCTTCTACTCAGGAGGTATCAGAACAAATAATGAGGAGCTGAGGATAGTGATGGTGGGGAAGCCTGGAATTGGGAAGAGTGCCACAGGAAACACCATCCTGGGACGACAGCGCTTTGAATCAAAGTTCAGTACCAAGTCTGTGACTGTCGACTGTTCTAAGGGCAAAGCAACGGTGGATGGGCAACAGGTTGCTGTCATCGACACTCCAGACCTGTTTGACACCAGGTTTGGCATGGACAAAACCACCCAATATTTGAGCCAGTGTATCTCTTATGCTGCTCCTGGACCCCATGTATTCCTGGTGGTCATCAGGCTGGGAAGATACATGGATGAAGAAATGCAGACGGTGCAGAGGATTCAAGAAATCTTTGGTCAGGCAGCAGACAGATACAGCATGGTTCTCTTTACTGGTGGTGACCTTCTTGAAGACGCCACCATAGAAGAGTTCTTGGATAAAAGCAAAGACCTGCAGGAACTCGTAGCCAGGTGTAACGGCCAGTACCACGTCTTCAACAATAAGCTGAAGGATCGCACTCAGGTCACTGAGCTGCTCCAGAAGATCAGATATATAGTCCAGAAGAACGGAGGAAGCCACTACACCAACGAGATGTTCCAAGAGGTCGAGAGGGCAATTGAAGAGGAGAAACAACGCATCCTCAAGGAGAAAGAAGAAAAAATACGCAAAGAAAGAGAGGAGATGGGGAGAAAAATTCAGGAAAAATATGAAAAAGAGATGAGGAAAATGAATGAGCAACTCCAGGCTGAGAGAGAGAGGGAGAGGAAAGAAAGAGAGGAGGAGAGGAGGAGGGAGAAGCAGGAGATGAATGAGGAGAGACGGAGGGAGAGACAGGAGAGAGAAGCAGAGAGACAGAGAGAAAGAGAGGAGAAAGAGAGAGAGATGACAAACATGATGAATAAACTGAAGGAAGACCATGACAGAGAACTGAACGAGGAAAGAAGAAGGTTACAATCCAGGCATGAACATGAGCCCACAGAGGAAGCTGAGGAGTTTAATCCATTATTTCCTCTGGTAAAACCTAGTGAACCAGTAGTTGAGGGTGGCAGAAGAATAGCTGAAGGAGTTAAACAGCTGGGAGAGGCAATTGGGAGGTTGTTTAAATGAGTGGTTCTGAATTCAGGAGGTGTAACCACAGAAGAAACCTCCAGAAGCTTCCACACAGGAACATATGAAAAGTATTTTTTTAAAAATCTAATCCACTGAATTATAACCACAATTGCCTTTTCATTATCTGAGTCCACAATTAGAGCTAAACACTGTAGCTTAAAGAGGCTAAATCAGTCATATCATAATCTCACATCGCCATCTAGTGTTCTATTTACATCATTTCTTGATTGAGGCCTAAGAGATAGTTAGTGTGTAAGTTAACATGTGACTGAATAAAATGTCACAATATTCTAAAGATCATATTGTCACTCAGATCAATGAATCTTATTATATTAACTTTTTTTTCATGTAACCACTGCATTTAGTTTTTAGCAGACTAGTAGTTTTACATCATTAGAAAAAAGTTGTCCCAGTCCTCTGATGACTTTTGTCTTCTGCTGAGAGGTGCTGCCACCTAGTGGCTTTAAAATGTGTCTACAACTGTTCATTTTATCACAACCTGTTGTCATCATGACTGATGTTGATGATGTTACTCAAGAACAAATATGTTTGTGTGTTTAACTGAATAAAGTTTAAATTGCCCCTTGGGGACAAATAAAGTGTTTTGATTGATTGATTGATTGATTGATTGATTGATTGATTGATTGATTGATTGATAAAGATGTGATATGTACGCAGAAGAGAGAAAAGTGTTCATTGTGCTTTTTTAAACCAGTTTTATCCAACAACACAGACTGATTGAAGTTTTGTACTTGTTGTACTTATAAAGCCTTGAGAGCCTACTGACTGCTTTGAATGATGTTTTTATATTTACTTTTTATTGTTTATTTAAAGCTAAATCTAAACAAAGACATTAGCATACAAATATATCAGCAGATATTAATGGGACAAAATGTCATTTCCACAAGTCATTTTCAACACTGTTGATGGAAAAGAGATATGATGGAAATGAATTTAAATGTGTTTCAGTATTTGTATTGTAAAACAGGGGTGATCAGTTTAAATGTTTCATTGTGTTTTAAAAATCAAATTTAAAATGTAGTTTATCATCTATTTCAACTAACTTTGATTTATATATATTTTATATATTTGCTCACATCTGTTCATTCATTAAATATTTAATTTCATTAAATACAATGAAAACACAAAATATGTTCATAATTTTGTCTTAAAAAACACTTTTTGGGGTTGATGATTTCCTCTGAATGTTACAAGAAAATGTCTAAAAAAAATGATATATTATTTAAATAATTTCAGCACAGCTACTATCAAGAAGTGTTTCTACACACAATGGAAAAATGAAACATATAAATACATTTCTCTAAATAATGTCTTAGATTTTCTAAAACTTTTCAGACCAAAACTGAGCATAGTTGAAGAATGACCCTTCATTTGTCCTCAAAAATCTGAAAATGTGTGTTTCTGTGCCTGCAGACAATTTTATGCCTCAATAATGAAAATTTGGATTAGTTAAAATAAATGTTACATTTTGACACAACAAATAATGTAATTTACTCACATTTAAGATTTACTTTTACTTTTACATTTGATTTACATTTAAGAAGCATTTTAAGTGTCCAGACGCTTTATTCCAAGTGAAATTGTTTCATGTAAATAGTTCTTTTCACCATGGTCAAATTATTATTTTGGTTAAACTGATTATTTGTTATTTTTTATTTTAAATACCCCTGTTCCACACCTCTATGTCTTTACTGATAGGCTGAACAAATTCCATAGTTTTAAAAAAAAGGAAAAGACAGTAAAGACAGAAGTTAGTGCGTCTCTGACAGGTCGGGACACTCGCACCACAGATCGAGAAAATCAAGATAAATATCATCTTTTCTTTTTAATGTATTTATTGTGTGTCCTTACCAAACAGCTCGGTAATGTGTAAATGTGTATTTTGAACTAAATTATCTCACTGTTTAATCCATGTATAGACTATATTAGATGCTAGCAGTCAAAGCTAATATAGCAGACATTGCTAGCTGCCATTTCTCTATAAAATTAGCAAAAATGTCATTTCCAGTTTTAGGTGTTGCAGTAAAGATGTTTTAGTGTCTAAGTGATTAATGGGAACAAGAATTTAGAAACTGGTCCAGTATTGAGTGAGACCACGATGTGATCCTGCTAATGTAAACAGCAGCTGATCGTCTTAAGAAAAGAGAAAAAGAAAAGTCTTGTCCTCATTAAAGTACAAGTACTTTTGAAATGACAGTTTCAACAGTCCTGATGTGACTCTGTGCAGATAAATCCTCACTGATATAGTGTGTGTGTGTCAGATTAACATTTAATCAGAGAATAAAGGGTTTAGGTGGTGCTCTGTTGGAAACAGGTGAGCTCCATCTGTAGTGCAGCTCTGTAAGAGCTCTGTGGAGCAGCAACCAAGATGACAGACAGCTTTGACATGAAACATTCTTTGTTCTTTTCATTTTAAACATTTCATGCTACACTCCTCCTCGTGGGTTGGGATCATCTTGATTAGTCTGTGTTCACTGTCACAACTTCAGTTTTTTGATTACCTACTAAAGAGCGGCACAGATGTGGTTGATGTTTGTTGTCTGTCTCATTGAGGAGCCTCTGTGATCTCTGTTGGTGAAATTAAAGCTGATGGTGGACGGATGGGACACTGAGACGTTTCAGAACATCAGTGTCTACACTGCTACTGACAAAAAAGTTAAAAGAAATAATGAATGTCATTTCACATGATACTATGTGGTGGTTGTAATACAGTCACAGATAATAAAGGCAGAATTGCTGCTTTACCTTTCAAAAGAATGTGAGAAGGTAAACGTGTGACAAAGTTTGTAAGAATGCTTCTCTCTGATCTGTACAGACTTCTGAATCTACAAAGTGTCCACTTTACCCCTTTGATGCAAAAACAAAAACTAGGACAGACAGAATCTATATATCTCCTCAGGTCTGATCACTCCAACATGAAACCATCTTCACTGATTATTCCGACCATTTAGGGGCGGGGTTCAGCAACCTGTGGCTCTGGAGCCGCATGCAGGTCTTTAGCCCCTCTCGGTGGCTCCTTGTGGCTTTGGCAAAGAATTAAACTTTTTTTTTTTCTTTTTTTAAATTTTCATGTATCATTCTAGTAGGTCTACATTCTACATTTATTGGTTCATTTATAGGTCCTAAAGTCAAATGTATCAACCATTGTCAGAAATTATGGACCAAAGTGTCGTTACTGTACAGTAAAAATGGAGTATTACACCTTTTTGGGGGCAAAAAAAAAAATGCAATTTAGAGGCTTAATTTCTCAAAAATGATACAGTAAAAATGCTTGATACTGAGTGAGTGAATAGTCATGATGGTCCTGAAGTCAAATGTATCAACCATTGTCAGAAATTATGGACCAAAGTGTCGTTACTGTACAGTAAAAATGGAGTATTACA
>JAJHUR010089960.1:0-18154 GCA_027495735.1 Lutjanus campechanus | reverse complement strand
TTGTCCTCATTAGACAAATAATATTTTTATATAGTTACATACAGTGTATACTTATATATTGTTTATACTTTTATTTCATAGCTCCTGGCTCCAGAGTACTGCAGGAGCCCACCCAGCAAAATTTGGTTTAACAGACTTTAACTTTGCCAGTCGTCTCAGAAACGTTTGACTTGGTTGAAAGTGAAAGTTGAAAAGATATCTTTTTTTATGTTGTTGAAAAGAGAACTTTGGTTTTGATCTAAAGTGAAAGGTGAAAAAAGGGTCATTGAAAAAAAAAAACCAGAGACAAACTAAACACAGCCCAAATTTCGACACTTCAACATCCTTTTCAAAATCTATTTTTGGGATACATTTGAACCAAATCGAATGGACCAAACCCGGTCCAGATTCCAATGTCTATTTTTGGGCTACATTTGGACCAAATCGGACACAAGACCCAAATTTCAATGTCTATATTTGGTATGTTTGAACCAAATTGGAAGGACTGAACATGGTCAAAACTTCAGCTTCTATTTTTGGGCTAAATAAAGGCCATGACAGGCCGAACAGATTTAACCCAAAAGACAGTGTGGAAATGACATTGGGTGCTTGGTGGGAGGGCCCCCAAGGAAAAGCTTGCTTTGGACCCCCTGTTGTCTCAGGCTGGGCCTGGAAATACAACATATTAACAATTCCTTATGTGTGAGTAAAAACAGATAACTAAGAAACACAATATAAAAGGTGTCATATGTCAACAGTCTTCTTGTAAACTCATCATGAGTATAATCTATAAAGATAAACTGTATGTCTGTACAAACTTAGCATTTTGAACTTTGTCTAAAATGAAGATTCCCAACTAATTTAAATGCTGGTTGGTGGATCAGATACATGCAGAATGAAACTGCCCCAAACTTTGCATGTTTGATAAAAGTCCCAGCCTGAACGCATCAAACATTCAGTAACAGTCATAGCGCTACCTAATGCCAACAGAAAATGACACATTTTATACTTTGATGGACTCCTTGTTGATCAAATCCAGCTGGTCAGAAAAGCCTTAAGACCCTGATGATGCTACATTGTCAAGCTTGTGTGGTTTTGTTGAAACTGTTTTCCCAGGACAGAGGGACAGATATGGCAGTGTTGTATGATGGGATAAATGAGGCTGTTTGTAACAGAGAAAGCTGATCTTTGTGTGATGACCTTTCAGGCTGTGCAGAGCGCAGTGGGATCAGACAGTGAGCTCTGCAGGAGGAGATAACCAGAGGACTAGTTGAAGCAGAGCAAACGTTAGACAGAAATGAGGATAACTCTGATTGCATAAATATGTATTTCATACTAAACAAGCTTAAATATGCTCTTTATTCTGTCCCTGGTCAGAGCAGTTCATGGATCATGTTTTTGAATCATTACAACATTTCAGTGGTTGCATGATGGAGGAAGTTCCAGCTGTTTAATGTTGTATAAACCCTTTCAAATGTTACCAAATCATTTACAACAAGAATCCAGTTGTATTTATTAAATGCAGTAAAGTATCTGATTTATCTGTTAATTGTTGCACCAAGTTTAATTAAAATAATAACTTAAATGCACAGTGTGTGAGCTACCATAGCCAATGAAAATCTATCTGACATGATTCATGCAGAAATCATGTTCATGGAAGAGGTAATATTAAAATTTTATTCACGTTACATTTATTGCCGTGCACCAGCTTCCTTCCTTAGACATATGTCACGTATCCTGTGTTTTCTTGGGAGTTAAAGCAACCAGTAATGGCTGGCAGGAAATGCACAGTTACCTTCAATAAATTACATATTTCTCAGCATTTGAACTTTACAGTACTGGAAACATTTCATATACAGTAATGTAAGTACACAAGTCAACAAAATATATAAAATATGTCTAGTGTTCTTAGACGTTTTGATGTGGAAATGTTGCATATTACAACTAAATTTAATTTGAAAAAAAAAAAAAAAGAATTTCAAAGAAAGAAGATTAATGTGCCTTCTAATGTTTAATCATTTTATCTGATAAATAGCCTTATTAATGTTTGTTTCTTAACTGGCCCCTTACCTACTGTCACTTAGCAAAAGTGGCCCCTGGGCAAAACAAGTTGAGTATCCCTGTCATAGACTGTACACTAAGTAGGATTTCAACTTATTTGGACTGCAGGACTCATTTTTGGATGTGCAGTAGTTACATATTGCTCCTTTAACTCTGCTGCTGAATCCCAAATTCTCTACCCAATCAGCAAATCTCTTTCTTCCCTCTCATTACTTTATTTTGACAAAATGTATCAGTCAAGGCCTGCTTTTTGCTTTTTGCTGGAGCTTGCACAGCAACACAACTTTGTGTAGCACTGCAGGGTTTGTGCGGGTCCTTGAAAACGCTTGAATTTTAATGTTGTGTTTTTAAAGTTTGAAAAGTGCTCAGATTTTGGATAAAGTGCACTTGAAATTGTAATCACATTACTTTCATAATTCACTATCTGAATAGTTTGCTTTTTAGATAGAAAAAAGTTGGAGAGAGGGTGACACATTTTGAAACAGGAAACTTTGTTGTGTGTTCCTTTTATTTGTCATCCTTCTGTAGAATGCTATTATGACTTTGGTTGTTTATAGCAGAAGTTCTCAATTTTTCCTCAGTCAAGAACCCTTATGACATATAAAATATACCAGGCACCCCCTCATGTATGTCCCTGTGGATATTATAACATTTAAAATTTATGAACAGTTATAGATTGTGCTATTTGAATGTAATCTACGAACTAATTTAGATTTTAAATGTTAAAACAAAATCTTACAAAGTGACCAAACATACATTTTTTATTGTTTTTTTTCTCACATAAGCTTGTAACTTTAATCTTGGAGAACATCCAAGTTTTTTCTCATAAATTTGTGAGTATTTTCTAATAAATTTACCACTTTCATCTCTGAGAATATCCAAGTTTCTTCTCGTAACTTTGTGAGTGTCTTCCAGTAAATTTACCACTTAAATCTGAGAGAATATCTAAGTTTTTTCTTATAAATTTTCTGGTAAAATTACCACTTGAATCTCTGAGAGTATCCAAGTTTGTTCTCATTAATTTGGGAGTATTTTCTCGTAAATTTACCACTGTCATCTTGCAGAATATCCAAGTTTTTTTCTCATAAATTTGTGAGTATTTTATAGCAAATGTACCACTTTAATCTCTGAGAATATCCAAGTTTTTTTTCTTCTTGTAAATGTACGAGAAAATTTCATTTTGGAACGTTACCCCCCTCTCCCAGCTCCATTTTGTTTTTTTGTTTTTTTTTTACCTATTAGCCTTAATAAACCGTTGTGCCTTTTGTTAAAAAAGGAAACACACACACACACAGACACACAGACACAGACACAGACACACACACACACACACACACACACACACACACACACATATCTGTATATCATGTTAATTTTAATGAATGAACCTGAAAACTTTTTATGAATCCCCTGGCATAGTGCCACAGACTCTTGGGGTCCTTGGACCCCTATTTGAGAATCCCAACATTTGATTTAATGTGATTAAAGAGTGTTTTTTAAAAAAAAAAAAAAAAGTATGTATATAAATATGTAATTTACGACTGTTGTACGGTGCTGGAAAGACTTGCAAATGCACCTTGAAAATGCCTGAAAAGTGCTTGAATTTGACTTTAGAAAAGGTGTTTGAACCCTGTACATGGAGGAGAGGCGTTTGTCTGTTGACATCAGGGAAGAGTGGAGAGACAGTGAGGAGGACAAAGTGAGAAATGAAAGTGAGGAATAAATGAAAGGATACAAAGGGACTGGGATGTCAGGGAATAGAGAGGAGGTATATTAGTCTAACATTGTGAGAGGAGGACAGTTGAAGAGAAAGACAGAGCCAGACAGAAAGCTGAAAACAAGGTAAAAGGTGGATGTACCACTATTCTATTCTGCCGCAGCCTACCGGGCGGCGCGCGGAGGGGGGGTGGAAAGGGGTGGGGGGGGGGGTTACTGCCGTTGAGCCCGAAGCTTGACGCGGGACGATTCTGGTCTCGAGCACCGCGGATTTAGTCCACCTGGCACGCGCACGATGATGGAAATGAATATGGAATGATAACGACCGACAGCGCGAGATGGGCAGGCGTTGAGATCAGCTTTAACTTCCCCCGGTGGCGGCTCGGCTTCGAAATGGTAGGACTAAGCCTGTTCCGGTACATTAATGTTCCTGCTGCTGTGCTGTTCCGTGTTTTCCAAAAAAGACGCAATGCGAGGAGTTGAATGAGTAACATTAGCTACGCAGCTGGAGGTGTAGCAGAATGTCAGCGAGCCTCTTCCTCTTTATTCCTCTCCGTCTTTTAGTTTGTAGCAGCGTCCGAACATCACTCTAGTCCGATACGTGACGTTTGCCTATGTAGAGGATATGTCGCAAAATGCCATTCAAAAATCTGCATAATAAAATAACACTTGCACGCCTGCAAACATACACACCTCAGACAACACAACTTGAGAACTGTATTGAATCGTTAACATCCACTATTAAATTCGGCAAATACACTACATGCAAAACACCACAGACTTTAACAAAATCTTAACTTTGACAGTCGGTTTCGCTCGTTCTTCCAATTGGCGTCTTCCGTCAAACACACTGTGCAGGGCGGAAGCCAGGAGTGTGAAGTGATTATAAAACTTAATATTTTGTTGACATAAAGCTCTTTTTGAGTATTATATATACGCCGAATTTGCCAAAAGGTCATTAAATATGAGGCGTTACTATGTCTCGCATAAGAAGCTAATAATGTCTGAGAAGAAACAAGTCAATTTAAAACTCTTACAGTTTTGAATGAAGTTTGGAGTAACGTCGCCTCCGTGCAGGAGAACGGGGCGTATTGGCTCTATACTGGCTTTATCCCGCTGGCAAATGTGGTTTCCGACCCCTGGCGGCGCATGAGTAAGCGGACAACATGCCTCACTGTTTGTGTGTGTCTGTGTGTGTGTGTGAGCGTGTGTAGTCGCGGGTGAAAGTTGTTGAGTTTGGGTCTTTTTGAAGAAGCGCGTGCAGCGGCAGGCCCGTCTGCCACCGTGCCGTTCGTCACGCGGGACGGTAGAAGGCCAAGTTGAAGTTCACCTCAAGCCTCATTCTGTCGGTTTGTGTGTGTGTGCGAGAGAGAGAGTGTGTGTGTGTGCGTGCGTGCGTGCGCGTGTGTGTTAGTCAGCAGAAAATGGCCGCAGTTAGAGCCAGCGGGCTGAGTTAGTATGACAGGCCGACAGAGGGCCTCCTGTCCCGGTGTACAGCTGGGGCAGAGAGCCGGCGGGATGAACGCGGAGAGAGCTGTAGCTGGTGGAGTCAGTCCTCCTCCTGGAACCGCAGTCCCGCTGGAAAACACTCCCTAGAAGACTCGAATCCAGGCAGGGAGATGAGCCACTGGACAGCAGCTCAGATTGCCCCAGTAAAAGAAAGAAGTGAAATGTTGCCCCTCCATCACCACCAGCTCCATGAGATGATACCTGACACAGGATTCAACTTGAGAATAGACTGTAGTGAAGTGATTGCTGTGGGTAAACACAGCCTGCAGTGCCCACAAGGCTGAAATAAAAATAGGCCTAGGCTGTTGTTGATGTGACAGTGTTTGTTTGGAAATTATTTATTTATCCTGGTCCACATGAAGGATCACACAAGACTCATTTTCAAGCAAAATATTTATTAGCCTTAAATAACTGCAGTATAATCAGTTAAAACACTGATCATGATGACTTAAATACACTTAGAAGTGAAATGATTTGTTACTTTTATTATATATCTGTTTTTATTGCAAAGCTGAATTAGTCTATCATATGTTCAAAAAGTAGTGTACATACTGTGTATTTATACTCTTATGACCTACCAGTGGTGATTATATCCAGTGGTCGGTTAATGAGGTCTGTAGTTGAACTGCAGGGTTTGAAAGACAGCAGTATTATATAGATTAAACTGTCCAACAGTTAATAAAGTAAAAGTAGCTCTACAACACTGGAAAAATCAGAATCAGAATAAATACTCTGTTAATAAATACTTTATTGATCCCTGAAGGGGAATTATTCACTTTACAGATGCTCTCATTCAAGAATAGAAAAATATATAGCTTAGAGCAATTAGGAGAAAATATAAAATAAGTGAATTAAAACATGTGCAATCTACTGTTTGTATGTATATATATGTATGTATATATGCATATATTATGTGCATAATTAAAATAAAATATAAAAAATACATAAAAATACTCCTGCTACAAGTAAAAGTCCTATAAATAGTGCTCAAGTAAAAATATAAAGTGTTATTAGCAAGATGTACTTATAGTAAAAACAAAAAAGGTAAAAGTCTTGATTTTGTGACACAAATATATAATGAGATCATTGGCTCATTGATGCATTGATGTCTAAGTATCATTTTAATGTTTTAATTAATCGAAGTGGAGCTTTTTAAATATTTTATTTACTGTTGAGTAGTTTAATCTGTATAAAAGCTGCATACAATGGGAAGACCCAAGTGAATTACAAGTACCTCACTTTTGTATTTAAGCATGGTTAGAAGCCGGAACTAACAATTAGATTCCTTATTGATCTATCTGCAGGTTATTTTTTTTGATTAATCGATTAAATGTCAGAAAGCGGTGAAAAATGTTGATCAGTGTTTCCCAAAGTCCAAGATGACGTCCTCAAATGTCTTGTTTTGTCCACAACTGAAAATTATTCAGTTTACTGTCAGAGAGGAGTAAAGAAACCAGAAAATATTCACATTTGGAATCAGAGAATTTCAACGTTTTTTCTTAAAAAATGACACAACACGATTAACTGACTATCAAAGTAGTTGGTAGATTCAATAGTCAATTAATAATCAATTATTGGATTAATCGTCGCAGCTTTAAATACAGTACTTAAAGTACTTAATTACTTTCTACTGGTGTTTTTAGAAGCACATCATAACCATCCACTGTATGAGTCACACAGTGGGAATGACAGCCAAACTGTGTATTAAGGTGAAAATAATGTGCTGCTTTGTTTTTGGATCTCTGAACAGAAGATGAGAAAAACCCATCAGGCTGCTGCTGTGATGTTTGTCTCACCACTCAACAGATTCATGTGAACACCTTGTTTGAGTTGCTCCACTGTGTATTCACTGCCCTCTGTGTATGCACAGTTGGAATCCATCATGTTTTTTAGGAGTGTACTAAGGCCACAGCAGACGATAGCAGACCTATTAGAACAGGCATGATACAACATGACCACACACAAACTGCAACAGAAGCTCTTTCAACTGTTCTCTCGTAAATATAACATTGATAACATATCAACGGTCTTCAGAAATCCAAGCGGAAGAAAGCGTTGAAAAATATTGAAATTGGTGATGTCACAACTTCCCATTGTGTCCATGTTAAAAATACTGATTTATGCATGTCTTCTTGTCTGATGTCCACACAAAGGATTCGGCTCAATCAGCCACACACTGTGTTTTACATGAGGCATGTTGTGTTGGATGCACTACAGTGTAAAAGGAAATTCTTAAAGGTAAAATCTGCAACATTTCTTAAGAAAAACAATGGATAGACTCATATCACATAATCCCGTTCAATCATCACTTATGACTGCAAGTGCTGTGCTCGGGACATTTCACCAACCCAAAACGTTGGCATTTGATGTCCTGACGCATTTGCGAACATTTGGGACAAACCCTACTGAGGCTATCTTAGATGCATACGTGGATCAAAATGACCTAGTGGTTTTGTTTTGTTGCAATGTCTTTGTAATGAAAACAACTTTTACTTTAAAGCTAACATATGTAAGTAATCTGGCAGTCGCACATATTTTGAATGTAATATTGTGCTATTTTAAGTAATATTTAAATAGTTTTGTTGTAAATTTTGGTCAGTCAATGCCAACATTTATTGTGCTTGTACAATGGCGATTTCCAGGCCGAAGGGGCTGTCTAACAGCAAGTTAAAGCGGTGAAAATATTCTAACAAAGACATAAACTGGTATTGTTTTTTTTTAGGCAGACCTTTTTTAAGTGGCTTAAAAATCTTTTTTTTTTGCTGATCCTGTCCACAGCAGTACATCCTTAGTTTCCGTGCTGCTGCCCCCTCTCTGCTTCTCCAAACTGGGAGTGTGCTGACCACCAACAACTGTAGGCAGGTTTGGGAAGTAATGGATTACATATAATGTGATTATGTAGTCATGAAACAAAAAAGGTAACTGTATTCCATTACAGATAAAAAGACACAATCAGATTACAGATACATTTAGTACAAAATGGGGATTATTAGTAGGGTTACAATTATAAAATAAAGAAAGATATACTACCATAGTGCTAAACTGAATATTTTTGAGGACGTCATCTTGAGCTTTGATCAACATTTTCTGACATTTTATGAACCAGACAACTAATCGATTAATTGAGAAAATAAATGACCGATACATTGATAATGAAAATAATCATTAGTTGCTGCCCTAAAAACACTGTATTAAGCTATACAATTTCACTATGTTTTATACTGAGGTAATCCAAAAGTAATGGAAAGTAACTTTAATATTGTGATACTTGGATTACATCACTGATTACATTTTTAACAGGTAATTAGTAACTGTATCTGTATTCATTTTTAAAGTAACCCTCCCAACCCTTCCTTCATACAGCCCCATATGAAATAATCTGAACTATCCCTTTAAGACGTTTTCCTCTCTCATGCAGAGCATTTTAAGGACACAGAATCCGCTGAGTTAGTTTATGTTGCAGAGTGTGTAGAGGGGTAAAACAATGGATTGTATATTGTGGTGAATGTACAGCTCATCCTGAGATGAACTGTAGACAGTGTGTTGTGTTCAGGGCCAGTCTGTGCAGCAGAGAACAGCAGCTGCTGCGGCTTTAAGCCCGTCGTTTGGGATGGGCTGAATTCATAACGTCATTTCACTTCTCTTTCTTTTATTCTTCGCCCCCTCATCTCCTTCCCTTTCCAAATGACACAGTCCCCCGTGCTCCGTTACACCTCCGGCCATATTCTCCCAAGAATGATTATTCCGAACTTTCTCTCTGTTTTTCCGCCTGCGGGGAATTTTTCCGGGGCCTCAACTTTTCTGGCATGTCATCATTTCTGGAGTTAACGCGGCAGAGTCATCCGAGGCGACCGAGGCTCTCTCATATCTGGATTCTTCAAAAAAAAAGAAAAAAAAGAAGCCAGTTAAACAGCCATGAAATGCAGCGTTTTCTCTAACCCGGAGGTACAGCTCCTCCGCTGAATCACGGACTGTAGAAATGTGCAAACACGTTACGACGCGATGGAAATGAAAGAAATGAGCCGAGGGATGTTTGTGTAACGCAGACCTTGGTCTGATCAGCTCCTTCTCATCAAAATGATGTTTTCTCCTCTGTCCCTGTCTCAGGTAAAACTGCACTGTGCTTCTCTCTGCCTCCTCACAACTGTTGGTACACTGGCACTGCTGGAGAGCCTGCCCTACATGGAAATAACGCTACCATGTACTTAACTATTTTAGAGCTGCAACATTGAATAGATTACTGATTGATTATTAAATTAATTGACAACTGTTTTGATAGTCGATTAATTGGTGTGAGTCATTTTTTAGGAAAAAAAAAAGTTCAGATTCTCTGATTTCAGCTTCTTAAATGTGACTGAATGTCTTTGGGTTGTGGACAAACTTTGGGAAACACTGAACATTTTTCACCATTTTCTGACATTTTATGGACCAAACAACTACAGTAATTGATTAATGGAGAAAATAGTCAACAGATTAATCTATAATGGAAATAATCATTACGTTTGGACGTATGTTTGGACATATTTTTCAAATGACAAGATTGTGACAGGATTGATTAATAAATCAGTCGTTTTTAGTCACGTTTTAATGAAAACAATATTAGAATTTAATATTTTCTGGTTTCTTTACTCCTCTTTGACAGTAAACTTGGGTTGTGGACAAAACAATACATTGGAGGACATCATCCTGGACTTTAGGAAACACTGACTGACATATTTTACCAGTTTATGGACCAAACAAGTACTTGATAAATGGAGAAAGTTATCAACTGATTGATCAATAATGAAAATAATTGCCACAGAAACAATTGTAACATCCATGTGCTCCACAGTGAAAGGTTTAATTAATCGAATAATTGATTCGATTACAGTCACAGATGAGAAAGACAAAATCAGATTACAGATACATTTAGTAAAAATGGGAATTATTAAGTAAAAATTTTAAATAAAGATTTGGAGATTTTATTTGGATTCACATTAGCTACTACTGAGGTAACAGTTACTCTTCCTGGGGTCCACACAAGTAAACATCACATCACAATGGAAAACAACTTTAAAAATTAAGGCAAAAGGAGACAAAGCAACAAAAAACTACAATAACCAATTAACAACAAAATCAAGACCAATAAAGCAACCAATGATGACAATAACGGCAACACATTCCTACATCAGATCTAAAAATAGTCAGTGTGGTATTTCAGAGTAGTACGCTGCCTTGCATTAGTTTTTGAGACAGGAAATGAGAAACAACCTCCTGATGCATGCTTAGTATTAAAGTTGTGGCCATCGTAAACAGTGAAATACTTCTTATAAAAAGCAGCAGAGAAATAACCATTCTGTCCCTCACCAGTGACCAGCCTAAGGGTATGTGCATTTTGATGATGTTAGCTCTTCTGTTACAGGTCAGAGCGAGTCAAAAGACTCTGTTCTGGACTAGCTGTAGTTTCCCCGAGTCCTTATTTGACGTACGTGACCACACTACTGGACAGTAATCCAGATGAATAAGAACTAATGTTTGAACAATGTGAGAAATGCATTCTTGAGGTAAAAGCTTGGACATCTCTTAATAACTGCCAGACTTTTTCCCATGACTGCAACAGTTTTTTCAATTTGCAGTTGTTATCATGGCCTCTAGTAAAAAAAAAAAAAAGCGCCACTGGGTGGAAATTTCACATTTTTTGTCTTTAAATCACGCAATCAATCAGTAAACTGCACACAACAAAGTAAGCAATAACTGGACAAACTAATAGACCTAACAACAAATATAAAAAACTTAGAGCTGCATCGATTAATCTCTTATTAATCTGCTATGAAATTAATCTGCATCTATTTTGATAACTGATTAATTGTTTTGAGTCATTTTTAAATAAAAAAAAGTCAAAATTCTCTGATTTCAGCTTCTCAAATGTGAATACTTTCTGTTTTTTTTTACTCCTCTCTCACAGTAAACTGAATATTTTTGACAAAACAAGACAGATGAGGATGTCATCTTGGACTGTGGGAAACACTGATTGAAGATTTTCACCATTTTCTGGCCCAAACAACTCTTTGAGTAATAGAGAAAATGCTCAACAGATTAATCGACAATGAAAATATTACAATATCATTACAGGAAAGACTTGAAAAATAGGTCCAAACATGTAGAGCAATGGAAATAATTAGTAGTTGCAGCCCTAAACTATTTATCCATGACACTGTGTCGATGTGATAACTGTGTTTGAAAAAAACAATTTAATAACAAATGTCTTCTGTTAAACAATTTCAACAAATCCCAGCTAGTTGCTGTCATTGTGCAGAGGTCGGGCAGGCAGTGATCTGAATCATAGCTTTAATGAGGAGCAGGTACACAGAGCTGAATCACACTGACTGCACCAGGCCTGTTGAACAGGGACTCGAATTAACATGTGCTTATTTAACACGCTAATACGTAGAGCCTGACTGATATCAGTCAGCCAATATATCAGCCTGATTTTGGCCTGGTATAGGCCTATTGAGGATATATCTGTACCGGTGTATATGTTTACTGATATGCACCAATATAAAAACTTGTCTTTACAGAACATATAATCAGAGATGTAAGTAGCTAATTACAGGTAATCAGATGACTGTAATTAAGTAGCTTTTTTGGGTACTTAATTACAGTTATGAGTAGATTTTCAAGTTTGTACTTTTACTCATACGTAAGTATGTATTACACTATGTAATCTATTCAGTTACATTTAAGTGCAACTGAAATTATTGTCCAAACCTCCTCTGCATTTTTGTAACCAATCAGGTGATCTGATCACAGACAGACCAATGAAAACCAGAACATATAGATGAAAAACTAAACACCGCAGCAGCACTCGTTTTGAGTGAGGACGTTAATGATTAATCATTAGATGATTAATGACCACTGAGAATTTAACCAATTCAAATTCATGGATATTTAATCAATAGTCTACAAGTGGCAGCGATTGCACCTCATTTGACATTGTTTTGTCTGGTGGAGCCATTTGTTGAATAAGGAAAGTTTTACTTAAAGGTGTAGTTAGTGATGTGGGAGAAAACGAGTAGAGAGGTTGTTGATATTTGAAGTGTAAACGAATACAGACCCACCCCTCCCTTCATACTCCACCCCGGGCTCTACCCCCGAAGTTCATGGACGCGCATTGTCATGGAAACGGCCGTAGAAACTAAAGCAGCAGTAAAGCAGCTGAAATAGCCAAGTTGTGAGTTAGCACACTGCTAAGCCGCAAAGCTAAGGTTAGCTGACCTGTCAGACAACTGTACCCACAACTCGACTGCTCTTATAAATAGATAACATCACAACAACAGTACATTTTGGCAGATTAGACGATATGATGAATGCCCGACGGCTGTTACTGTTATGTGAAGCACCGCAAAGCTAATGTTGCTCACCTGTCCAGCAGAAAGACGGCGACCTCCGCATCCGTTTTTAATCCGTTTTATTCTGTTTTTTAAATTTATGCTCCTCTGGCCGTTTTCTCTTGGGCTGTTTTTCAGCCATGGCGAATGCAAAATATCTGCACCTGATATACCGTCACTCTCTCTTACTCTAACTGATCTGTGCACGAGTATGAACTGGCCCCCGGGCGTGAGGGGGAGGACCCATGTTTTGGTGGCTCGGTCCGAGCCACAGATTTACCTGCTGAAATTCAGAATACAGGCTGTGTATTGAAACCGGATTTTTTTTCAGCATGCTCTCAGAAGTGACAGATTGTGGATAGTGAGGAGAAATACAGTGATTTTGATTAAAAGTGCGTCGGATTATATCGCTAACTATGCCTTTAAAATCTGAAAAAAAAAAAAAAAAAAAAAAAAAAAAAAAATTGAAAATGAGAAAAAATTTGAAAAACATTTTCTGTATGTTATAATAATGGTTAATCAGTTGTTAGCATTTTCAACTATCAGTTAAGGAAAATGCACACAAATTGTAACCCTAGTTTGGAGAGGTGACTCTGACCACTGAGCAGAAAGTCAGTGCAGGAGTCATTTAGACTGAAGATCTGGAGAAACAGAATGTCTGCTAGTGATAAGGAATTAAATATCAATGATTAAAAAATAACTGACACTCACTGAAGTATTTTTCTAACACCAGTACATTACTTGTAATTAAGTAATATTTTAGTAGTGTAACAGCACTTGTACTTGAGTACAGATTCTCAGTACTCTTTCCACCACTGGATATAATACAGAAAACGATGCTTGGGGTTACTTAGATCTAGCACAATGAGGACCATGTATGAGGACAAGAGGAGCTCTCTGGCAGGTGTCAATACTGAGACATGTGGAGAATGTTTGGATCTTTTTCAAGTCTGTAATTAATGATATTTTCATTGTCGATTAATCTGTTGATCATTCTCTCCATTAATCAGTCAGTTGTTTGATCTATAAAATGTCAGAAAATTATGAAAAATGTTGATCAGTGTTTCCGAAAGTCCAAGATAACGTCCTGAAATGTCTTGTTTTGTCCACAACTGAAAGATATTCTCTTTACTGTCAGAGAGGAATAAAGAGACCAGAAAATACTCACATTTGAAAAGCTGAAGTCAGAGAATTTGAGCATTTTTTATTTGAAGAATGACTCAAAACAATTTATCATTTATCAAAGTAGTGACAATTATTTAATAGTCAATTAATAATCAATTAATTGTCGCAGTTTTAATATCTTTGCACAATCCACATAGAAAATGCCTATTTTTATTCCTGCTCAAAAATAAAATCACTGTCGGCCACCATATCATTAATAAATGAATTTTCCATCTCTAAGATCTATCTCAGTCTCAGATTCAAAAATCCCATATCAGTCACACTGTATTGAAAAGAGTGTGTGACTGCATTATATTTACAGTATGTTAGTCAGTACAGTATGTTTTGTGTGTGCATGTGCATGTGTGTGTTTTTATTTTTTTATCAGGGGAACTTGACAGACAGCTCCAGATACAGTGATGTAAAGTGATTATGATGGTTCCTAATGCATGCTGGTTGCTAGTTATGAAGCACACACACACACACATACTCACACATGTCTGTATCCTAACGTTACCTGCTGCATGGTTGTTGACACACCACCGGTGGCACCAGTGATGCTGATGCCAGTGGAACTGCTGTATTGTTGCTAGGAGGGGGGTTGTCTGTGTGCTCAGTTCATCAGTCTTGACAGATTTGTGCTTAAACTAGCTTCCATTTATGTATCGTCTTGTTAAATGATCAAATAGAGATTTGACATTGGACAAAATCAACATAGATATTACCCAGCAAACATCATTGCAAATCTGTTCATGTCAAAAAAAAAAAGAAAAGAAAATGCAGAAAGGGATGAAATGATTTTTTATAGTTTGTCTATAGTTTTTATGGTTTATGTGAAATAAGCATATAATTTTGTTGCTGATAGATTAGATTGCTGCTGACTGGGGCTGTGACGGTAAATGCAATACTGCAATACTGTGGTCAAGTCATGCTTTCCGCGGGGTTGAACTTATTACTGTTATCACTGCAAATTTTATTTTGAAGGGTTAATCTCATGTTTAAGAAAAAAATCAGCTCATCAGTCACATACATCTGTGGATCAGAGCATTCATACACAAGTCAGGAACACTGGTCAACAGACTCAACCCAAGGCATCTTGGCATGGCCTATGGGCGGCTAGTAGCATACTTATAACAACAACAACTGTTTTCAACATATCAAAATGGGTAAATAACTGCAGAAGACATTGATTGTTGGATTTATCATGGATTTTTTTGACCATGGCTCCAAGAAGATGCTGCACTTCAAGGCTAAATTACAAAGCTTCTGAAAGGGATACAACTGCACGAGAGCTGAAGTTGTAAAGGTACTTAGCTTAACATCCTGCTTAGCTAACTTCAGGGCTAACCCCGTCACATTTTTCTTGGTGTTGAGAAGCTGCAGTGTTTATGAACTGACACACTGTAACCTGAACTGTACATTTACTGCCACACTGACAACGTATGGCTCTTTTACATATACAGAGCTGACCTGGCTCAACTCAGTTTGACTCAGCACATCAGCCTAGCATGGCAGGGGGTTCTATTTCCATTACAACAGGGCTACCTGCTTGAAGGTGTGTCTTTTACCTGAAGGCAAGCTCTCGAGTCGAGCAGTTGTATAGTGGTGGATAAATCGTTCATATATGTCTCTGGTATAAACACACTGTTTCCTTAAATTATTCACAGTAGAAGTCCCATGCTGTGTCTTCATTTAAACGCTTTTATTATGAAGCAGCACAAACAGGAATTGTTTACATTTTTGGAGGGGGGTTATCAGCAGTAACTTAACACGACTCCCAACAGCTGAAAGTGAATATGAAACTGTAAAATAATGCAGATACCTGAATGTGCGAAAAGTGACAGAAGAGAGAAACTACATTTTAAAACTTAAAGATTCTGTTAGAAGCTACAAAAGTACTGACAGCTGAACATAGAGAGACTTTTAGAAACCTTTCTTTCTGCTCTCCTGCATACACATGAGCTCAGTATTACAACACTGTCTTGTTCGAGGGGGAGAAAGGAGGCTTGTCACGGGTTGGCAGCAGCCGTCGTGACGTCACTGCAGCCCACTTGGAGGAGGGTCGGGCTCTTTTTGGCCCCACTCCAGAGTAGGTCCATCTCGGGTATGGCTCAGCGCAGCTTGGCGCGTTGAAAGTGATAATGGAAAAATAATTGGGTGTGTTACGGTTTAGCTTGGCACGGCCAAAAGCGCTGGTGTAAAAGGCCCACTAGTGTTAAGTTTAAGTTTCTGCCCTCCCTCACTTGCCTATTGCACATACTTTCGTATTGCCCTATTCCTTAAAGGAGCTACGCTACACTATGGTAATATGTTGCTTTGTCACCATGGTAAGAAAAAATCTATACCGTCACAGCCCTACGGCTGACTATTTTATAAAAATGGCATATAGCAAATGGCACAGCATTTTCATTTTAAATCATCTCACGGAATCATCTGTCTATAGTCAATACATTAGTGGAGAAACCCCCATCCCACAGACCCTGGTGCAGCTGCATTGCCTGTTCTGTCTGTATTTACTCCCCTGCTCAGATAGCTGCAGAGATTTTCCACTGTGTAAGGTCCTTGCCTTATTCCTCCCTGTGGGTATGCTAACACCGAGGATACAGCCTGTCAGTACTGCTACTGCTCTTATCACTAGTATTCCTACTACTTTTCTGGCTACAAGCCAAAGTCGAGCAACATTATCATAACCATGAGTGGACTTTTAATATGACAGTGAAACACACATGGAAATTACTGTGGCATCACAGTTGGTTATACACACTGTATTTCCACAATTTGAATAGAATATGAAGCAATCAGGGTTTACAGGGTTACTTCAAAAATATATTCTGATACAGCTACTAATTACCTACTAATTAAAATGTAGTCAGTAACCTCATCCAAGTTTCACAATATTATATTTTCTTTGAATCAAAGGAAGGATGCATGCACCAGAGGCTCACTGGATCAAGCTCCTTGAAAAGAGTGTGAATGAGGTTCTATTTTCCTCCAGCATATCAATAAACATTAATACACCAGCAGTTCTATCCCTATTCTCCAGGCCATTATGACACAAAGTGGGCAGCCAGTGCCAGAAGAAAAGTGCCCCAAAACATTTGAATTGATATTATCCAGTGAGAAAACGATACAACATAAGATACAAAGATTCAAATGTAGGTATGATAGCACTTCCCACTTGATATAATGTAGCGAGAAAACAGTTATTATTAAAATAAATTACCAATCAAGCTAGCTAATTTAAGTGAAATTAACTTAAGTTGTGTTGCATGAGACTTTGAGTATTTTTGAATCACTTCATGTAACTGTGAAGTTGCCTAGAAGTTATGTTTTATGCAATATGTAATCTGCAACTAGTTGCATGAAAGTTTCACCCAAATGCCAGCCTAATAACCACAAAATATAACATCAAAAATAAAATGATCTAAATAAAATTCTCCTTCTGCTTCTTCTTAACTGGTGAACAAACTACTCACTGTAACTGACAAATGTAAACACAGGCTCATTTGATCTTATTCCTATGGAAGCCCATTTATGCCAGTGAAAGAAAAAAAATATCCCCGTGATAAGTCATAATTATGAGGTGAGAAAGTCTAAATTGTGAGATAAAAATTTTGAATTATTAGATAGATCATCACTATGATAAAAACTCGAAATTATGAGATAAAAAGTCATAATAGTGACATAAAAAGTCACAAAACTCAGTGTAGTGAGTTTAAGTAAACGGTCTGAATGATTCTTACACCCCCGGCTATTTATCAGTTCACCCTCAAGACAACTTTGGATGTGAAGTCAACTACTGTGTACAGCAGAATAAAGAGCAGTGGCACTGGGGCTGAGAATGTGCAATGAATTAAACTATTTACATTTCATCTAATGGAGAGATATAAGTGCACAGTGCAATCACAGAAGTGCAATGTCATCACACCCAATCTCTACTTCAATTACATCACTCACTTATATTGAAATTTTGTTCATCTCTCTTGCAGAGCAGCAAAGTGATTGATGACAGTCTCATTGAAATCAGGCATGTTCCTGAGTAATTCCCTCTCCATGGAGAGAACATGATAGCCAGTGCTGGCCCATTGTTTTTCACAGGAATGTCTTGGTTCTCTTTAAGGTTGAGAAACACCTCTCTGCTTCAGCCCATGGGCGCAGTTTGCTTTGGTTCAGGGGGCTTACTGAACCCCGTAGTGGAACATCGATTGTGTTCTAATTGTGGTATAGTAGCCTGCAGTGATGCACAGGTCCACTAGAAAATACTACAGGTTTGTAAAGACGGGTCAAGTGACAAAGCAGTGGGCTGAGTAAGTTATTAATAACTTACAAGAACATTGCATGAAATAGTCCATCAGGGC
>JAJHUR010089958.1:0-10887 GCA_027495735.1 Lutjanus campechanus | reverse complement strand
TTTTTTTTTTCATACAGTGCACAAGGACCAAGTACACAGTCAAAAGCATTCATAAATATTCCCAAGAGAGCATTTTAGCATTTTAACACACTAATTTAAAATTAGGTTTATCTGTTATTTAATTACCAGAGGCTGGAATCATAAGAGTTGTATCAGTAGAGGTCAAACTAACAGCAGCAGTGAGAGTCATACCTGTAAAAGAAGATATAAAAGTATTAACATTAAAATGATCCCTACATTTTCTGAGACGTCAGGTTGAATCATTGAGAACTTCAGTAATTACGTCACCTGTGGTTGGTTTCACTGGTGTCGGTAAAGTGCAGGCAGGACTACCACTGTCACCTGAGGTACCAACGGTCTGACCTGCTGAGCAGACTGAAGTATATTTAAAAATATTCAATTAAAACATTCACTTTTTATTTTTAAAAAAACCTCTTGAGTAGTTTTCTGACCTGATGTAGTTTTAACAAGAGTAACAGGAGTGGAAGAAGTAAAAGTCAGCTCTGTTAATAAAAAAAAAAGAAAAAGAAACAAAAAAACTAAAATTATAAATATATAAGTGTTATAAGTGTTGGCGTTTAGATGTGTAGCATGTCGTACCTGTGGTCATACTAAACGTTGGTGTTGTCTGGATCATGCTTAATTCTGTCTCCACAATATCTGCAATAAAAGAAGATGGATTGGACCTGTCATTGCAATAAATTAATACTTATGAATTTAACTATAGCCTGATTTGTTCTGATATTACTTCAGCAGTAATTGTAACAAAACTAGAAACCAGAGCACACAGACCTACAAACCCCAGTTCCAAAAAAAAGTTGGCATGCTGTGTAAATGTAAATAAAAACATAATGCAATAATTTGCAAAAAACCTTCCAACCAATATCAAGTTGAACACAATTCAATGACAAGATTTGTATTTGGTGCCTGGAAAGTTGGGAACTGAGGACACAAATTGTTTAAGTATGAAAGTGAAATTCTTTCTCATTCTTGCTTGATCTACAACTTCAGGTGCTCAACAGCCCGGGCTCTCCGTTGTTGTATTTTGCATTTCACAATGCACCACACATTTTCAGTGAGACAAGTCTGGACTGCAGGCAGGCCAGTTTAGTACCTGAACTGTTTTCCTACAACGTCTGGCTGTTGCAACATGTGATTTCCAAGAACATGAAATGTGGATCATCAGGCCACAGCACACTTTTCCACTTTTGCACTTTGCATCAGTCCATGGAATTCTAAATAATTATACATGTTTCCTATTCAAAGATTAGAGCCTACTTATTTCACTATCATACTCAAATTTTCAGGTTTGACAAATCCATGAAATCATTTATGACAAAATTATGAAAATTAAGTGAGTTACAGTTGATTTTGTGGTGAAGTCTGCGTGTCTGATTTGTTCAGTAGTGGATCTGACATAAGTGAAATAAGAGTATTTTGTCCTCCTTGAGACTTGAGCTGTGCTGCCGTTTCATTTTAGAATAGAATTTTAGAATATGCTCAGTCACTAAATTGCTTGTATTTATGTGTTGTATAGTTTCTGTTATTATATTTTACTTTGACTATGTAAACACCTGAAATCTACCCTGCAACAATGAAGGTTAAAAAGTAGCATGTGTGTTCATGTCGTCTCTGACTTACCAGTCAAGCTGTATCGATCACTACGAGGAGACAAAGAGTTCGGTCCACTTCCCAAACTGTAATCACAGCTGGCATCACTTTGTTGGACTAAACGAAGACAACTCAGCAAATAATCAGTTGTGACAGAAAACTGGCAGATCCACTGACTGGCTGTTGTTTTGACTTTTGTTGTTACAACTGGATCATTTGCTTCTCCAAAGTACAGGTTGCATCTTGTATCATGATTAGCAGATCCAGGCAGAGAGCAAGTAAAAAGAACGTGGTCACCTTGAAAATACTGAAGAGTCATCTTTGGTTTTTGACCTACAAAAAGATTAATGAAAAGTCAATAAATACAGCCCAATATTCTGCTATCAAGTACACTATATGTTATAGTGAAGCAACCGTTTCAAACATGCTGTCACACCTTAGTCATCATATTTTTTAAAATACATGCAAATATATGATTCAATGTGACCATATGTGTGTATGTACCATCAGGGTAAAGAGCAGCTTCTTCCCTCAGGCTGTGAGACTAATTAATTCATCCTCATCACTCTACCATGTAAAATAATTTGTTTAACTTTTATTTCTGTGACTTATTTATTCAGTGTGCTGTACATAGTTTTTGTAATGTTTTCATCCTGTTTTTCACCCTGTGTTGTATTATGATGTGTACATCTACCATGCACTTTGTCAGTGAGTTATCATTAACACTGTGACAACTCTATGATGATTCTAACTCTATGATAACGTGAAAGAATGAGAAGAGCAGTCACTCACTGTGTATGGTGATGGAGGATGTGTCACTGTGTGGAGAACGACAATGTAAGTATCCAATCTTTACAGTGTAAAAACATTTCACTCCAATCTGAGCAGGTGGATTTTGACTTGACATCTTCAGCAGCTCAGTTCCTCTCAGTGTCTGCAGACAAGAGAGGCCTTTGGAAGTTTCTTGCCTCACAGTGAAGAAATAACACTGAGACACAGACACAGACGATGGAGTCTGACAGTTCAGTGTGACTGAGTCTCTCTCTCTGATCACCGGTGGATTCACTGTCAGTTTAGGTGGAGGAAGATCTGAAAATTTAAGCACATGTTGAATTAAATTACTGCAAATTTAATTTATTTGAAAATATTCCTGATGATTATTTTATAATGTCAGAGGGTGGCCATTGAAATTTTACAAAAAAACTTCCTCTGAAGACTCGACGTTGTTTGTGCTCACACTGTAGCAACACAATAAGATATGAGTCCATGTTAACAGTGTTTACTCACTGTGTACGATGACGGAGGACATAATGCTAAGTGGAGATTGAGAATTTGTATGTCCAAGCTTTGCAGTGTAAAAACACAGCACTTTAATCTCAGCCGGTGAACTCTGACGTGTCATCTTCAGCAGCTCAGTTCCTGTCAGCGTCTTCAGACAGGATGATGTTTTAGCAGTTCCTCCTCTAACAATGCGAAAAACACATTCAGACACAGTAACAGATGTTGGAGTATTACAGCTCAATGTGACTGAGTCTGTCTCTGTGATCGCCGGTGGATTCACTGTCAGTGAAGGTGAAGAAAGAGCTGAAAATTTAGAGGTACACATACGTTATAAATTAGTTGACACTGCAACATTAGTTGAAAACTAATATTGAAAATCAGGGACTAACCTTGTGCTTTCATCTGAGAAACAGAATCTGTTGGAGAAAAAATGTGAGAAAGCTCTTTATGCTAATGTTGTATTTCTCTAAACGTGATATAAAAGTGTAGTAAAGCATACTGATAAAAATACACAATAAGATAACATTTTAATCTGGCACACACAAATATAATGTACCGGTATTGGTGTGTAACTACATACGTTTACAATGAAAGACACAGAGAAGAGTTTAACTTACACAGGAAGAAGACTAACAGCAGTCGTCCAGCCATGATGAAGTGGAATGATGTGAATGTCCTTTAGACTTCACTTCGTCTGACTTCATGTAAAGGTGTCATTTAGCAGAACAGGAAAACCACAACAAGCATCAGGAGTGAAACCCCCGGGCAGAGGCCACAGAAACATAACACACTAGTGTTGGCTAACAGTTTCAATCTGCTCATCATTTCTGTTGATTTACTGTCTTTCTTATGGTTTGTTTAATTTGTCTTTTCTAAAATTACAGGACTAGTGGTTATATGTGTCAAGCAGGTTAACAAACAAGACGCTGGCCCAAACATGCAGACTCAGATTGTGCAGTGGAAGTTCAAAGAATTTAATATTTAATAAACAGAAAATAGAGGTTTACAGGATCAAGTGGCAGTCCAAACACAAAAAGAAGGCAAGAAATCAAAATCAAGATAGAAGTCCACAAGTACAAGGAAAACACACAAAAGGACTGGAATCCTCAACACCAAAAACAACAACAAACTGGCAGCTAAGGAGGGGACATGATTAAATACAGAAGGAAACTAATCAGGGTCAGGTGAAAACAATCAGTGACCAAAAAAAGAGCAGGAAAAAAGACAGAAAGTGAAACTGCAAACAATAACAGGAAACTAAAAACTCCTTTAGCTGACCTTTAATATTTCAGTCTTGTTTTTAGTGTTTCTGAACAAACTTTATGATTAATTAAACATAGAAATGAATATGAATACATTCAGATATGCACAGATACAGTTTTTATTAATTTATTTTAATGGACACCCTGTGCTTGACTTAAATAGAAGATTGGTGTCAGAACTTTTCTTTTCAAACCATTTTTAACAAATGTTATTTTCATCTGGACCTCGTCCCATTTCATTCTTATTGTCAGTTTTTAAATTAAATAATAGCAATAAGGCCCCATGAGCTATTATATTATTTATATTATTATTATTTTTTCCAATAACACAATATCTACAGATCAAATTACGACCAGATCAACCACATTGGAGGCTGAACTGTGAAGAAAGTGATATAATTTATTCATGTTGTTCTGTTTATAGTCACATCATGGGGACTCACCTTCTTTTTGGGGGCATAAATGCAAATTTTCACTACTTATTTTTGAAAACTTATCACATTTGCTCTAATGTTCATGGTCTACATCAGTAAACCTGCAGTTATTTCCCATGTTTGTCCCAAACACTTAACCATTTTGTAAATTATGCTGCACAAGCTGTGTTCTTCCCTCTAGTTGGTTCACTGTATCATTGTGTGTTATTATAGTTTGTTTTACTGTTTTTTGTTTATGTGAGTTGTATTAATTTGTACACATGAAGTAAATCTCTGAATCACTCCACTTGTTTAAAGCACTTTGGTACAAATATGTTTATTGTTTAAAGAGCTAAATAAAATAAACACAAACCTGAACATCACTTTTTGAAAATAATGAGACTTTTTTAATAGTTGCGTATAATATTTTAATTATTTAAAGCATTGCAACACATGGTACATGTTATCATCTGACCTAAATTATGTTTCAGTCAGTTCATTGAGTTTCAATTGAATCATTACACCATTCTAATATCAGCTCTTCAGAATAATAATGAATATGATGCAAACATCAATTAAGCTGTACATAAAAAAGTAAAAACTGAAAAGTTAATATAAAAGTAAAAGGTAAATATAAAACGCAAAGTAAAAAAAATGTTTCAAGTTAACTCTGGAGAGCTGCACACAGTTTCTCTCCGGGTTGATGAAGCTGGTGTCTCTGAGCTGCTGCTGTTGTCACTCTGAAAACAAAGAGACAACAGCCCTCAGTGACGTGTACATGATTAACAAGATATCATTATTATTATTATTTCAAGACATTTACATTTACATGTTTGTATTTGTAATAACATGTTACTGTTCAAATTCTGACACTTTTAAGTATTTTAGCAGAACTTGCACCACCAAGTGGTGAATCAACCTGTCTGAGAGTCTGATGCTACATTCAGGAAGTGAAAAAAAGCTCACCGGCTTTGCATTCGTACATGACGATGCTGTAGATTTCATCATAACCACCCTGAAAATTATTTCATTAAGTAATATATGAGAGTGAGAGCAGTATTAAATAAGAGAATATTTTATCACAACATGAAGGAAAAACCTTTTAGTAGAAGTAAGAGTTTTGACATCACCACTCTTTCTCTGTTAATACTTACCATATATTCACCGTCAGCTAAAACAGAAACCAAAGAGCAACTTAAAACAAAAAAACTGTAAATGAAACATTAAAGCTTTGATAAAACTGTCATATTGTCATGATCATTGTTGTTTATACAAATCAGCAACATACCTTTTGATTTAACAATGATGTTTGGTTTTGGTCTAAATGGAAAAAAACAGGTTTTTGAAAAGAGTGTGTCTTCAGTAAAAATGAAAGCAAAAGCACAGATCACATTTACAAATTCATCTACTGTATTAGTCTTTTCAAATAAATAATGTGTTTTATGTGTTTAAGTTTTATCAGTTTACAAGGATCTGGTGTGATGAATGTTTACAACAATCTCTGAGTTCTCTCTTTTTTAAAATAATTTAATTAATGTTTTCACATCAGAGTGAAAAGCTGGAGGTGTTAGTTTTCTCTGCAGAATTATCACTGCTGTTTGGAAAAGGAGAAATACTGTGTAACATTTATTCATTCAAGTTAACTGATGATATTTGAGAAAGAAGATTTCTTACCTCTTAGAAACACATTTTTCTGGAAAATACAAAACAATGATAATCAAACTGTGATTATTGATATTAGGAAGCTTCAATAATCCATAATAAAACACAGATACTGGATGTACCACTCATTCCTTTGGGAAACTAATGTCAACTTTCTTTCATTGATGTATTTCTTACAACTGCAGTTAGGTTTCAGAATAAAACTCAAATAAACTTAGTTGATGGTTAATTTTTTTTTTTTTAACTCTCACCAGTCCAGCTTGGAGTAAAGAGAAGTGCCGATCCAAGCATGATGGCACCCACAGTCACACTTGCTCCGATCATCAGTATCATCTTTTCTGCATTAAGAGAAGACGACATTAACAAGTGTTCGCCTACAGTGTTAACACAAAAGACTCAAGAAATTCATCTCCACGACCATCAGACTAGTGCAGATCAGATGCATTTATGTAATGTCTTTTATTGACTACATTTGGTTCAAATTAAATATCATTAGTTATATTTATAACTTACTTTAAAATTTTATCATTTATTTAATGTCATATTTATTTAAGTGATGATTAATTTATCCTTTACTTTACTTTCCTTTATTGTATGATTTAATATCAAAACTAGACTCAATTAATGACCTGCTTTCAACTATTTATAAGGCAAATTCTGCTGTTCCAGTGAATATTTCATAAATAAAACCAAGTTAGCTTGTTAGTTAATATTGATTTTAGTATTTGAGAGCAAAACAAAGTCAGCCATGCATTTAGGTGCAGGATTATTACAGCTGTATTTGAATTTTCTGTACTTGCTATGAACTCCTGCGTTATCTTGTTGATCCACCAGAGGTCACTACCTGCCGAGAAGTGAAGGGTCTCTACTGACAAAACTCTTTAGTTTCACTGATCCACATGAGTTTATAAACATTTCTACATTTTAATGCATTAATTAAAAATGAGGTTTACCCGTTTTTCCATCAACACATGCTGGATTCATAGAAGTTGTGTCAACAGAAGTCAAACCTGCAGCTGTGAGATTTATACCAGCAAAGAAAGATATAAAAACATTAACATTAAAAATGTCAAATATTCAACATTTTCTGAAGATTCACTGAGAGCTTGAGTAATAACATCACCTGTTTCTGGTTTCACTGATGTTACAAAAGTAGAGGTGAAACTATCAGTGGTTCTTGACTTACTGGCAGATAAACCTGCTAATGAAGAAAAGTGACTTTAAAAATAGACATAATACTCAGAAACACATATGATTTATGATTATTTAAAGTCACATTTAAAGCTGAGATAGATGGTGTATTTTTGGTGTCATACCATAATAATCTTAAACATAAAGTTTCTTTACGTTTAAGTTTCATGTAATTCAAGTGATCTAAGAGAAAATTAGACTTCTGCTCCTCCTCTTGACTGTTTTCAGGCTTTAATAAATCTCGCCTGTAAAAGGAGACTCTGGTCAATCACAGGACAGTAAAATAGTTGTTTGGTGAGACTCATTTGAAAAATGTCACGATATCAGGACCTCGGAATGAGGATCAACAATCAACTGTCTTTCTCCAGAATCACTCACTTCATCTTTAATACATTAGTAAAACTGTTACCTGATGTTTGTTTTGCAGGAATTACAGGAGTTGAAGCACGAGGCCTGGTCACTGTCTGACCTGGTGAATAAAAATATTTTAAAACCTTCAAAAAAAACAAATACATGATTTATGATAATGTTTTAAAATGTATAACATGTCCTACCTGTGGTCATAGTAAATGTCGTAGTCTGTGTCATGTCTGATTCTTTTTCCACAATATCTTCAAATTTTAAAAAAAAGGAGATGGATTTAGACATGTCAATTGACTATACAAATAAGTCAATTATTTATGTATTTAACTGCAAGCTGATTAGTTCTGCAAATTACAGACATTATTTTCATAAAATTAGAAACCAGAGAACACAGACTTTGTTTTATTATTATGTCTTCTCTGACTTACCAGTCAAGCTTCTTTCATCACTACGAGGAGACAAAGAGTTGGGTTCACTTCCTGAACTGTAATCACAGCTGGCATCATGTTGTTGAACTGAACGTAGACGACTCAGCAAATCGTCAACTTTGACAGAAAACTGGCAGATCCAGTGATTGTTTTTTGTTTTCATCCAGGTGGTTGTTGTTTGAACTGGACGACTTGCTTCTCCAAAGTACAGGTTACACTTTGTGTCATGACTGGCAGATTCAGGCAGAGAGCAAAGAAAGAGAACGTGGTCACCTTGAAAATGTTGAATACTAATCTGTGGCTTCTGACCTACAAAGAGATTAATAAAAGTCATTAAAGACAAAGCACCACTCTATTATCAAAGACACTGTATGTTGTAGCTGTGCAGCAACAATTTCAAATGGTGTTCACATTCACTATACTGTCACACCTCAGTCATCACATTTTTACTGTTAATTCAACTTAATGATTCATAATGATAATTCTGTGTCATCTTAGGTAACTGTGAGTCACACTGTAATAAAAATAATTACTCAGAATAAAGCACAATCTGTATCAAAAGTAATTATCAAACTGACAAAACTGTAAAAATGCTAAATGGTAATGGGTGTTCTGAATTTCTCAACTTCATTCAGTCTCCAAAAACACCTGAAATATGAAACCATGTCACTGAGTTATCTTGCACTGACACTACATGATAACATGAAAGAATGAAAAAAGTTGCCACTCACTGTGTATGATGATGGAGGATGTGTCACTGTGTGGAGACGGATGATTTCCACGTCTAATCTTTACAGTGTAAAAACATTCAACTTTAACCTCAGCAGGTGAACTTTGACTTGAGGCCAACAGCAGCTCAGTTCCTGTCAGTGTCTTCAGACAAGAGAAGATTCTGACATTTTCTCCAATGAAGAAATGACACTGAGACACAGAAACAGATGATGGAGTCTGACAGTTCAATGTGACTGAGTCTGTTTCTGTGATCATCTGTGGATTCACTGTCAGTTTGGGTGGAAGAAGATCTGAAAATGTAAGCATATATTGGATTAAGTTACAGAAATTTATTCATTTTAAAACATTTCTTATGATAAATTTATAATAGCAGATGATGCCCAAAATTAAAATTTTTGAGCACTTCCTCTGAAGACCTGACCCCCATACTGAGAGCCACTTTGTGGTTTGTGCTCATATTGTAACAAGCTGTGAAAATGAGTCCCTATAGCAGCAGTGTTCACTCACTGGTGATGGAGAATATGTCACTCTGTGGAGATGAAGTATTTGTTGCTCCATCCTTTACAATGTAAAAACACATCACTTCAACCTCAGCAGGTGATCTCTGATGTGACATATTCAGCAGCTCAGTCGCTGTCAGTGTCTTCAGACAAGAGAAGGCTTTGGTTTGTCCTCTCAAGATGTGGAAATGACACTGAGACACTGAAACAGATGATGGAGTCTGACAGTTCAATGTGACTGAGTCTCTCTCTGTGATCACTGGTGGATTCACTGTCAGTTTAGGTGGAGGAAGACCTGATAAATTAGAGATACACATATGTTATAAGTTGTTATATGGTAATATGTTATACTAAACTGTACATTCTGTGATAACAGTGCACCCGACCATGAAAACTATTATTGAACATCAGATACTCACCTTGTGCTTTCATCTCAGAAAAGAAATCTGTTGAAGAAAAAAGTGTAAAGAGAAACAGATGTAATGGCAAATACTTAATGTTAATGTTGTACTTCTTTCGACCTGTCATAGAACTGTAACAAAACTGTTGCAATACATAATTGGCTGACATTACATATTCAACAAAATGCAAATGAAATATATCCGTATTGGTGTGTAACTGCCTACATTTACAATCAAAGAAACTGACAAGAGGTTTAACTTACGCATGAGGACGAGTAACAGCAGGAGTCCAGCCATGATGAAGCTGAATACTGTGAATCACCGAGGCTAAACTTTCATGTCTGACTACATGGACTTTGACGTACATTAGAGTCATTTTGCAGATCATGCAGGAAAACCACAGCAAGTAGAAGAGAATCACACAAATAGCCACGGAAACATGTGACCCCATCGTATGTGGTACTGTATGTTTAGATAAAATCTACCAGTGTTGGCTAAAAGATTCAGAAAGTCTGTTCACTATTACTTGTACTTGTTACTTGTTCTACAGCAAGATTAGTGGTATATGCATATAACATAAAGCAAAAATCTATGACCATAAATATTTTACAGTCTTGCCTTTAGTGTTTCTGAACTGCCACAACAGTCCAACAGTTTCAGTTGAGTGAAGATAAGTTTAGATACTCAAATATGGTAACTAGTTCAGGTTCTTACTAAAAAAGATAATTCTGATATAGCTAACACCTGCACACAGGTGTAAACAACTATGAATAAATTACTCTGAAATACTGAGACAAAGCGCTCAGAAGAGATTTTTTTTAAAAACAGAGAAATTAAGTTTGCAGTATTATTGGACATCCTGTACTTCACAAAAGATGAGAAAATGAGGAGCTGAAGTCATGGATTGTCTAAAATTGCATCTAAAAAGGGAGCTCCTCCATTTGCATGTTCACTGTCCTTTTTGAAAATGAAATATGCAATAAGACCTACGACGGAGGATTAGGGCCACATTAAAAAAAAAAAAAAAAAATAAAAAAATTAGA
>JAJHUR010089951.1:0-18877 GCA_027495735.1 Lutjanus campechanus | reverse complement strand
GGGTCTAGACCTACTCTATATGTAAAGTGTCTTGAGACAACTTTGTTGTGAATTGGCGCTATATAAATAAAATTTGATTTGATTTGATTTGATTTGATTTGATTTTGATTTGATTTGAATTTGATGTGACGTGACCTTCATTTCCTCACAGAGTGCCACAGTGTCCTGCAGCACAACATTAAAGACTTAACAGGGGGGTGCTTGTGTTGGTGCAGTGCTGTCCATAGTATTGAAAGCACAGGAGACCCACAGACAGACAGAATGTGTTTGGTTTTTGTGGTGGTAAACAGAACTATTAACCCTAATTTCCCCCCCGTTGTGCACAATCCACAGACTCTTTGAGGGTCTACAGATCAGGAGGTGTTGCACACCGCACAGAGGGAGGGAGAATTTTGTCCCCACCGGCAATAAAAAATAATTCAGCAGAGTCAGGGATATACAGAGCAGAGCAGATCGCACCCTCTAGTAAACTAAATATTCAAATGGTTCAACACTGTGTGTGTGTTTTTTTAGAAGGAATAATCAAAGTGTGATTTTTGGCCAATTGGGACAGCCCAAGTTTGAAATATTGTTTGTTCATAAAATAAATTGCTTTATTAATTATACCAATACATCTGGTATACAGTCATCAAAATGAAATCAAGTTTATAAGCCATAAACATTTCAATTAAATTGAGTATCTTTTTAATAGACCGCTGGAGATTTTTTTTTCCACCGGCAAAGAATACACACATACTGAGCTACAATTCTTCTCAACAAAGCAATTTGATTTATTTGCCTTGAATTAAACTCCAGGTCTACACTGATAGTTGGCACAGGATTTAACAAGTTAGGTTTGTGTTAAGCATTATTGCACTTATTTCTGCATGAAAAAATAAATAAAACTAATTATTCTTTCCAAATCAGCCAAGAGGAAACCAATAAGTTGTGAAGGGTTTTTAAAATGTTAAAAGCCGCATTTGGTGCCTAATAAATTCTATAACATGATAAGTGGAGGTCATAAATAAGGTTTGCACTGTATATTATCACATGTTCCATACTGAGGTCACCTGATGACAACTCAGCAAACTCCATCTACTAATGAAGACCTGGAGATGTAGTAGAAAGATTTTGGATTTTGAACATGAGCAGGAATCAGTGCTTTGGCTTTAGTCTTGAAGAGCTGCTATAACCTCTACAAACCACCAGATGTCACTGTGCTCACTGTATTCAACACACTGCTTCACATCTTTTATTCAGCACAAATATAAAGAGCCCTAAAGCTTCATCAGGGTTTGTTAATGCATAACTACACATTTCATTAAAATTACTGGTTGATAAATTGGCTAGTCTGATTGCAGGACGGGTTTATGAGAGTCGACCTCCCCTGTTAAAAAGTAGCTAAACGAAGTGAAATGAGTTCAGTGAGTAACTCCTGTACCTCTGAACATCAAAGTTGGCGTTGAAGAGGCTGCCCTGCCACAGGCCTGTGATCTCCTCCGTCTCCTTCTCAGTGGGATCACCTGACACCGTAGCAAACACCATCAGAGTCCTGCCCTTCTTGGACATCTTGAGCAGCTCCTCTGGTTTGGACGGGTCGACCTTGGAGAAATCGACGGGAGGGGGAGACCTCCTGTGTTCTGGGAGGTCACCTTCCTCGATGTCATCATCTTTCTGTGGAACAAAGAGCAGAAATTATGTACAGAGAGTCATGAGAGGTTCAGGTGGCCAGGACACAATGAAACACTGGATTGCAGCTATCACTTTTAACCAGTTATTAAAATTCATTGCCACTATTTTGATAACTGCTTGTTTGAGTACATTTTTAAGAAAATAGTCCAAATTCTCTGATTTCAGCTTCTTAAATGTGAATATTTTCTGTTTTGTTTTTTTCACTCTGTTCTGACAATAAACTCAATTTTTCCATTTTCTGACATTTTAAAACAAACTATTATTCAAGAAAATTAATCAACAATGAAAAGAATTGTTAGTTGCAGCCCTACACTGGATGATACTGTGAGTGCCTGCCTGTCACTGTCTGTGCCAAACCCCATTCAAAATATTGTGGCATACTTGTTACCACAGCTCAGACCTCATGAACTACTGTATTCACACCATTCCTACCTCATCATATACCACTCTTCACATAGCCGAAAGTAATGTTACAAGTACATTTACTCAAGCAGTGTACATACAATTTTCAGCTACTTGTAGTGCTTTTTTTTTATGGTATTCAGGAATTCTTTTTCACTACGTTTCAGAGGCTAATATTGTAATTGCACTCAGTTACATTTGTCTGAATATTATTGTAATTTTTTCACAGTTGCACACAATTACAGCTGGGTATCGGTACTCAATATCCATTGAAATAATCCAATCTCAAGTTGTATCAAACCTTTTTCTAGTCAAACAACACCTGCATTCAATCCTTTTGGTACCCAGATCTACAAAAAACATGACTTTATATGGTTTTTGCTCACAGACAATCACTGCAAGTGTTGAAGAAACGGTATCGAATGAAGTACTTCATTGGTATCAGTGTCACCTTAAGGGTACTGTTGTTGGTACTAGTATCCTAAATTTCAGTTTCATGTAGCTCACAGTTAGTCTCTCATTCAAGATGTAAAGCGCTTCATAAATATCTCAACATCACTTCGCATAACCTCACCACCAAACCAGAACCCCTGCTAAGAAAACTTAATCACTCATAACACAATAACCTAAAACCATGAACGACAACAGGCAGCATCAATATATGAATCACTAACATCTGTTGATGTTGGCTGAGTTTGACAGATGTGTAACTGAATACAATACAATGTCAAAGCACTGAAAAGTTTTCCGTAGTTTAGTCAACAAAGAGACCAGTGAAAGAATCTGACCAACTGTCTGGAATTTTGATATGATCTGCATCAGCCAATGGCTGCACTCCTGCAGCTGATAAACAAATGTGTGCAGACACATCAGCAGGCAGCCTTGTAAGTGTGGCCTCTGTGGAACAGTGTTAGAGCTCCCTTTGGAGTTTAGGGACGGTGGTGAAAAAGTTAGTTTGGAGCCCTGGGGCCTCATTACAGACACTTCTGAGGCCTGAGATCCTCTCTTATCTCAGCTTAGGATGATATTTAGGATTTGTGGTATCACAGAAACATGCTTCTTAAGTGCATCCAGGAAAAAAATCCCATCTTTTCTTAGGATAAGACTTTAGCTACGACAGAAGCATCCTCACTGATGAATTCTCTAAAATAGGATGACATAGACTCTGTCCTTATTAAAACTGCAAAAAACAACATGAACACAGAAAAATTATGACTGAAAGGCTACTTAAACCATATGATGATGGCTTACATTTCCTAGACCATGTCTTAATGGGTACATATCTTTATCCTGGGCCAATATTTGAAAAGAAACCTTCTCAAAAAGGTGGGCTTTTTTTCCCTCCGACATAATTAATTCCCCCCCCCCCCAACTCATCAGTGCTAACACTGAACACCTGTCTTTTCTTGTCCAGTCGCAAGCTAACTGAAGTGAGATGAGTGCAGGCTGTAGAAAGTTTACAGCTCTAGTTAGGATTTCCTGGGTTAAAGTTCACATCTTGGAAACTTAACTTCAGATGGGACAAGCATTTAGGAAGTTCTACTGTTATAAGGGCCACTGCACTATAAACTCCATGCATCCTGCTGTTAATGTTTGACTACATGTCCTCAGTCACCATCGTCTTTTCTAAAAGTTAACACTTTTTCCATCCTAAACAATTTTAATGTAAAACCATTACTGTCTAGTGTTCAATACACATTATGTTATGATGTATAGACTATTGCATTTGAATGACCTCACTTCTGACATACCGTAAGCTGCTCTCCCTTTACTATGGTCAAATCCTGAAATCTGTAGCATACCCCAATGTTTTCTCTATTTAATTAATTAATAAAACTTCCATCTAAAACAACATGATACTGGCTAAGATAACCATGTATATTAGATTATAATGTGCATGGAATAATGGAAGAATACTGGACTTTTCTTTGTTTTGATATCACCATTATATATTGGTCCTCAACTGCCCTGCCCTCAAAATATCTGATTCAGCATCAGCCACTGAAAAACCCAAAATTGTTCACCACCACTCTCCACAGTTTAGTTAACATAGAGACTGCAACTATGCAGAGTGTGAAGACTTTTAAAGTTAACTTAATACTGGGAAACATGTTTAAATAGATTAAATAAGAACATACAGTAGCAGTCATAAGTTTGGGCACACCTCATATCTCATTTAATGTTTTTTTCTTGAATTAAGTTATTCTTCTACATTGTAGATTAATACAGGAGACATCATAACTCATGGTCCAAGATTTAATAACGACTAGGGCTGCAACGAATGGCATATTTTACTATCCGAGTAGGTGAAATGGCACTCGGATGCCGCCCAAGCTGAGCAAGTACTCGAGTACTCGGATATCAGCTACAGCCCTAAAACGACATTATTACATCTTTTGATTGAAAGTGCAAAGGACGGTGTGCGGGAGTCCTTTTTGCTTTGTATTGGTCTTTTCCTATACACCAGTCAACCTACAGGAGTGCTCAAGTTTTTCCCCTTTGATAATTTAGATTCTTCAAAATGGCCACATTCTGCTTTGAGGACAGCTTTAAACACTGTTGGTTTAATCTGAACCATTTCTTACAAAATAAAGAAACAACACTGAATGAGAAGGTCTGGCCAAATTGCTGAATGTTACTGTTTTTTTGTTTTTTTTAAATAAGATAAGATAAGATAAGACAAAATAAGATAAAGATAAACTTTATTGGTACCAAAATGGGTAAATTCACACTTTAAAGCAGCTCAAAAAGTACACACGTTGTAAATGCACACACGGTGTGTGTAGCATTGTATAAGAGAAAAAATAGAAGAAAAAAAAAACATTGTCCTGTGAATGGATATAGTTGCACAGAGATAGAGATTTGGATTGCACAGAGTTCAAGCAGCAAAGATGATTCACAGTATGAAGATACTATTGCACAGAACTCAAGTTACTTATGTTTGAGTTCAGTACTTTAAACGTTATTTGAAGCAGAGTATTGCTACTTTTACTGCAGTAGGGGAGTTGAATACTTCCGCACTCATACTACAGAGAGCATTTTGATGACAGAGAATGCAGCTTTACATTGACAGAAGTTTAAACGATTAAATTAATAGTGGAACGCTAATATTTGCTCTTATCTCTGTTAATATCACACCTATTGTAGAATTTGTATTTACCATCTTAGAAACCGCTACAAACAGTGCCAGTGATTGTTCTAATGTTGCTGTTAGACACTTACGAGTTACATGATATTGCTGAAGGTTTGGCTACCTTGCTAACGGCGGCTAGGCTAGTAGCTAGGTGCTATCTGACTGAATGAAAAACATCTTATTATCGTACCTCCCACTGCTCCAGCAGCCGAGCCATGTCCGCATCATTGTAGTCTCGGATATCTTTCTTCTTCTTGGGTTTATCTTTGCTGTCAGCCGCTAAAACACAAAGCAAAGCCGTACAGAGCAGCAGCACTACACATCTCAATCTGAAGTCAGACGCCATGTTTACAGATGGTGTGTTCTGATTGGCTCTGGAGTCTGCCGGTCACAAGACAGGAGGGGCGTGTCTGAGACGTAAAGAGCCGACCGGGGGCACGCATACTACGTGAGGGAATTTCAAAATAAAGCCACAATCATTCAAATTCTACTTTTTCTGTCTCCGTTTGCTGATTTTTCCATTTTCCATCCTTCATATGTTGATTTGGAATGTTTTTCACATATATGCCACAGATTAACGCGTTTAAAGTATGTTTTTGTAAACTGCATAGGCTCATTTATTTCTAATTCTAAATTGCACAGAAATCAACCACAGAGAGTTGTAATCCATTAAGTTAAGGTAATATGTCACTCTACAGTAGGGTGACGAGATGACAAGATGGGGGAAATTCAGGACAGGGGCTAGCAACAAAATTTTGTTGATGAAAACTGAATTTTTGTTCATGAAGTCAACTGTCTGTCACTTGGAAAAAGTAACACAATGACAGTGATGTAGGCTAACAGTGTGTAAATCATTATTCATTACATAAAATTCACTTGATTTTATTAATTTCATCTGTGCAGAACATGATTACAAGTAATATATGTTCAGTGCAGCAGTTTTCAATTTTACTGTGTCACCAAGCCAAGTGTCCTCACCATTTTTGCCCTAAAATCTCAGCATACAACGACAGCTTTCGTTGTAGCGTGTTCATATTATCTAATACTAGAACAGTTAATTATCAAGGCAAACAGGTCTACATTTTTGCAACTAACTGCAGTGGTATTGATCATTAAGGAAACGCACGGTGTGAAAGAGCTTGTACACAATGAATATACAATGAAATTGTTTTTCACATTTCATATTTACAAGTTAATATGCTGCTCGTTGTTGATTAATGTTGTACATGCGCACAATGTTTGACATTTTAAAAATCTGTGATTGAAAAATCACTACACTTCCTTGTGTATCAATGCATTCAGTGACCACACAGTGTTCTTTGAGTTCTCTGATACAAATGTTCAAAACAGACCTTTTTCACAGCAGCCATATTGATATGACACAGTAGATAAACACAGGTGTTAGCAATGACACTAATTAAGGTCCCTTTCTTGTGACTCTGACTCTGTTTGACCTGAATGCAACAGAACCTTACTTAGTATTACTGGTAACACCTGTGTTTATGCTATTTTGTGTCAAAATGGCTGCTGTGAAAAAGGTGAATTAAGTTACCCAGCTACATTATTGGTTCATGTTTTTCAGCTTCTATTTCATTTGTTAGGTCAGTTAGTTGTTAAAACCGTTCTGTTTAGTCCACAAATTAATATCCAATCGATAATGAACACAGGCTGGCAAAAATGAATCAAATCAGGTACCGAAAACTGTTTGTGGCTGAACGTTTCTTCATTATGCTTGGTATAATTTAAAAAATTACAAAAGCAGTACCAGTACCAGTAGTTTTAAAGTAATACTGATACCAATAGATTACTTTATTCAACACCTTTTATTTGGTTTTGGTAGCATCTCAGTATTCACAAATACCCTGGGCTCGACCGCACCACCACAGGCTGTATGTAGCTACTAGCAACTAGCTGTAGTTGCAGCAGTAATAATGGTTTGACTGGAGAAGTTTCAATATCACTTGGTACAGGGCTATTTTGGTGAATACCTTAAAGACTGTGAGTATGGATACCCAACCCTCGTCTTCATGCGTTTACAATTTGCTTATTATGGTTAGTGCTGCTTGTTGTTGAGTAATACAGTCTCACCTCTTGATCGTACCTTTCGGCACCCCATACTCTCAAAGCTAGTTTAGGAGATGTCAACCCTCTCGCCTATATAATGGAACTAGATGACACTAGCTCTGTGGTACTAAAAGCACCAAAAAAACATTTGAAAAAACTCAACAGCAGTGTCTTTTTCCAGAAATTGTGACCCGGTTACTCAAAATAATGTACAGACCTTTTAATCCCATTAAATCAGAGAGAAAGCAGACATCTCTTCGGCTGATAAAATTCTGCAACTCACACCAAAACTGAACTGTCCCTTTATATACAACAGTTTTTAGGCTAAGTGTTAATCGCTGATTTTTTGTTCTGGAGTGTTATATCTTTTTTTTGTAGTTTAATATGTTCAAAAAGCATAATAATACAATTAAATCCATTAGTTGGAGTCCGGAAGGAACCTCCATCATGTTCAGAGGCAGGAAAAGGAAACAGTGGGTGATATCAGAAAGGCCACTATTAGATTAATGCATTAGTCTTACTGTAACTTCACTGGTACCACCCTGAAAAACAAAAACATTTGTTTCCTCAGTGAGCACGTGTGTGTGTTACTGAGCCACTGTTAGAAATCAGTGTGTGTGAAGGCCAGCAGAGCTCACGGGGTCGTGGAGATCAGAGATCAGCCGAGCTGACACAAACTGTAGAGCTGTTTCCTCTCTGGCCGACTCCACCCAATGGCACCGTGCCCTGTGCAGCTGCAAGTCAGTACAACAGCACTCACATTCACTCACTGTGTGTTCATCACCACCTCCTACCAAGAAGAAGAGAGGCGTTGTTACCACGCAACATACCTGAGCCGCATCTGTCCCCACGTACAAAATATATACATGAAAGACACGCACGACATTGAGTGAATTACACACACGCACACACAATTTATCACACTGCACTACACCAGAACACATGCACCATCCCTGTAATGTTCTCCCAAAGTTTCAAGTTGAGTAACACCTCTCTGTATATCAGTGTATTAATCCACCCACAGTAAACATGACATGGAATATAAACAGTAATGAAAGCTTTCACATCTTCTTCAGTCTGCTTTTAAATGACAGATTTCTACAGATTTGTACTTTACGTGGGTCTTTCTTTTTATTCTACAAAGATCAAAGAATTTTGGTTTACAGTGATATAAAATGACAAAACCAGAAAATCTTCACAGAGAATGTTTGACATATTTGCTGCAAAAATGCTGCAAAGCAATGCTAAGCAACTACAAAGAGATGCAACACAACCACAGAGACATGAAATGACCAAGAGACACAAAATGACAACAAAGAGGCACTAAATAACTACAAAGAGATACAAAACAACCACAAAGAGACATAAAACAACCACAAAGAAACATGAAATGACAAGAGACACAAAACAACAACAAAGAAACAAAATTATTACAAAGTGTCACAAAACAACCACAAATGGACACAAAATGACTGCAAAGAGACACAAAACAAACACAAAGAGACATTAAACAACCGTAAAGAAACATGAAATGACTAAGAGACACTAAACAACAACAAAAAAACATTAAACAACTACAAAGAGACACTAAACAAGACATTAAATGAGTACAAAGTGCCACAAAACAACCACAAATGGACACAAAACGACGACAAAGAGACACATAACAACCACAAAGAGACATAAACAACCACAAAGAGACATAAACAACCACAAAGAAACATGAAATGACCAAGAGACAAAAAATGACAACAAAAAACATTAAACAACTACAAAGAGACACTAAACAACTACGATACATAAAATTACTGCAAAGTGCCACAAAACAATCACACAACCAAAAACAGACACAAAATAACTACAAAGAGACACAAAACAGCTACAAAGTGCAACAAAACAAGTACAGTGACAACACAACCACAAAGAAAGATTAAATGACACAAAACAACAACAAAGAAACACCAAAGAGACACTTAACAACTATGAGACACAAAACAACCACAAAGAGACACAAAACAACTACAGAGAGACGCAAAATGGCCAAAAAGAGATGCAAAATGACTAGAAAGAAAAACTTTTAGTCTGGGTATTTTATCTCCTGGAGCTCCATGATGGGTTGTGTTGCCAACAGGACACCGTATAATCCATCCATGTACTCAAAGCATTGTACCTGTGTACAGTTGTTTACTTCATGTACTAATAAGAATGATAATGATGTAAGTAGTGCCTGCACTAACAGGAACAACAAATCACTGCACGAGGAAAGTGAACAACATATTAATCAAGCACAGACCTGATGGACGTACATGGATCTTACTTCAGTCCAGTTTATAAAATAGTTCACCACTGCTATCCTAAGATCCTGTTAACATTTTAACACACCAACAACAATGATAATAATAATCTGCTACGATAAAAAATAATAAAAATACTAAGAAAAAGAACTTTCTCGTGGGCCATTGTGCATAATTTATTATTTTACTTGATGCTTCAAGTACAGTTCTTGCTCATGGGGGAATTGTTTCAATTGTTGGTTGTAAATATAATTAATTATAGAGTGTGGTCTAGACCTACTCTATATGTAAAGTGTCTTGAGACAACTTTGTTGTGAATTGGCGCTATATAAATAAAATTTAACTTGACTTGATAATACTTCTGTACTGCAGTACTTTTAATATAGCATGTTTACTTTGTGGTTATAAATAAAGAATTGGAATATTTCTTTCACTTCTTTAAACAGAAATATTGTTTTGTAGAAACGTTAATGCTTATTTTTAAAAAGATCATACAAAATATTACACTGATATAGTTATATACAGTTTAATTCAATACAAACAATTCAATTCATGACCATGATACAAACAATTTATAGACAGTGGATCGGTTGTGCAGTGCAATCAGTTAATAATCCTGTTATAACCACTGTAGGACCATGTACATATCTCTAGTGTTAAGAATGTGTACCAGGCACACACAATATTCTGGCTGTCACACTGACTCATTCTCCCACAGTGGTCCATTAAACACAGTCCTTCCCATACTGCCACTGGATTGGTTCCCTTTACTCTTAGTCCTTCCCCTCGACTCTTATGATTGGATACCGTCCACATCTGCATGTCTTGATTGGGCGACGACTCTGATGTCATTATTTTCAACAGTTACAGGATTCACATTTCACTGCCCATGAGAAAAACCACAGTATGAGGTTATGGAGCAGTGCTAGGAGGGAATGATCCGTGCTGCTGTGTCATTTATACTTCCCAAACATAACACATGTGTAACTGTGTGTGTCAAATAACTGTCATTTACCAACCAGTGCAAATACAGCTATATATTTTAATAAATTAAATGCCATTTAATAGGATTAATACCTACAGACTACACTGGATCTGCCAAGTTTTTCAAATGTGGGAAATATCCTGCTCTGCTGCTGTTTCAAAGCAACATAACTGCATTACAGAATGTGAACAATAGCCAGAAATAGCCAATGGAGTAAAGTAACTACAAGTATATCTACTCAGTAGGCTACTGGACTTTACTTGAGTATTTCCATTTATGCTACTTCTTATGTCAGAGGGAAATATTGTACATTTTACTCCAATAAAATTATTTGACACCTGAAACTAGTACATAGTTACTTTGCAGATTATGGTGATATGGTATGAAATATACAGTATAATCATCTTATTAAATTATGATTGAATAAACCAGCCAACAGTGCAAATCAGTCAAAAGTAACTTCCAGCTTCAACAATAAGATGCTCATTTATAGATAATATTACATAACATAATGCAATATAATATATAAGTCTTTGTAAGGAGCCACTCTGCATTATGCAAAGTCTCTCTTATCTTGCAGATAATACACTTTTTAAAACATAGTAGTAAATGTACATGGTTCACTTATATATATTGTATAAACATTTACTTCCCAACGCAAAGGTTTTAATGCACTGGTAGCGTTTCTCATGCTGACAGGGATACCATTCTGGTGTGGGTATACTAAATTATTCATTCATAGGCCCAAAATTAGTATAATTTATGTAGTAAGTGTTCCAATTTATGCAACTTCTACCCTATTTTCATACATACTCTATTATGTTTTTAAATGTTGAATCTCTCCCCCATACGCAAATCATTATAGTGAGAAACCTTCTCAAAATAAGTACTTAGTATAGTATCTAAATATGCTAACTAGTTAGCATCTCAAATAAAGACTTAGTATCTCAAAATAATGACTTGGTATTGTAAAATAATGAATTAGTATTTCAAAATAATAACTTACTATCTAAAAATAATGACTTATTACCACAAAATAATGACTTGGCACTGCAAAATAATGAATTAGTATTGCAAAAATAATGACTTATCACCACAAAACAATGACTTAGTATCTCGAAATGACGAGAAACTGTATCAAAAATAATGAGTTAGTATGCCAAAATATGACTTAGCATAAGTCATTATTTCATCTAGCTACAAACGGATAATTTTGAGGTATTACTGACTCATTATTTTGAGACAGTTATAATGTCGTTATAATGAGATCATAATGACTTGCAGGATTTTGTCCCTTCCCTGGAGACCTCGGTGGTAGTGTGGTTTTAACTCCAAGCTGTTACGCTTTGGGAAAGCTCTGCTTTTATTTTGAAAACACGTGTTCCGGCCCCGCTGCGGCTAGCTGCGCTCTGCGCTCACTTGACGCAGCAGCAGGGATGTCTCATGGCAGCTCAGCAGCCAGTCCTGAAAGTAAAAGCAGTCGTAAAAAGTCTTCGGAGCTCTCCGGCTACCGTGTAACTCCAATCTTCCCTCGCGACGTCGTTAACGTGAGACAGCGGCCGCTTCACGGGCATGGTGGACAGTTAATTTGAGCCGAGGGGCCACTTGTGCTGCTCCGTTGCTACAACTTTGCTCAGTGAGTCCAGCAGCCGTTCAGCCGCGACCACACCCTCCCTGCTTCCTCATAGTACTGCAGCGGGAGCGCGCAGCACCACTTTGAATCTCTGGGAATAACGGCCACTTCTTTGGGCTGCCTTTACGGTTTCACGACCGTGGACCCACCAAGACAAGCGTGAGACATTTCCAAAGACCAACGACTGTTATGGATACGAGCAGCCGGTCCCCACGGAGGACATGCGGGGCTACACAGTCTCTAGTCCCGAGTTAAGACGCGGAGGAGGAGGCGGCGGAGGGCGGACAGACGGACGATGCATATGGAGCCGAAGCGACCGGAGCAACTGTTAGCTTCTAACCCAGGGCTGTGTTTGAAGAAGAAGAGGTTGAAAGTGGACTGAGGAGGGTGAGTGTTGTTGGAAAGTCGGTCTTTTTGGTGGATTTTACTCGGGAGGACTCATGAAACGATGGTGCTGGAGGGAAACACAAGTCTTCCCGCTGTCCAGAAGAGCCGCCCGGGTGGTGCCCTGTTTGTTACCAGCATGAGGAGAACGCCAGGCCGGTCACACTCATTGGGAACAAGGCGGACAAGATCTCGGTGCTGTTTCAGACTACTTGCTGCGATGCGAGTGGACACAAAATGATTCAATATAGTCCTAAGAAAGACCCTTAGTAAAGAAAAGGCATCTAACGTTACAGAAAAATATAGCACAGAGGCAGTTCAGCAGATGTAATTCCAATTGGGAATGTTTTTGGAAAGATAAGGAGCGTTTTTTGACATTATTTTTTATAAGTCTCAATCTGCACTTTGCCTTTTTAGAGGGCACATTGGTGGCACTGCAGTTTGTGTGTGATTTCTTTTTTTTTTTTTTTAACTCAACAACCTGTGAATTCTTCTGTTCCATAAAAACCTGGGACTACAATGAGACTTTTGGATGACGGTGTTCAGGGCATTTAAATTAACTTGTCAAAATAAGAGCATATAGCTTATTATTACACTGATTATTCAGAAGTTTTGGGGGAATTTTGATTGACTGTGTTACATTGTAAAGTTACTAATAACCAAGGCAGATAACTGGGAATATGCCAGATTATAGTTTAGAATTTTAATGTACTTTAGAGACACATAATTTGATAATGGGGATGTTATTCAAACATAAGTAAATGCAGTAACTGAGTTTTGCTCTTTCTACATGTTTACATTGAGAATACATGTCCTGTGTGTCGACATATAGTGTACAGTTGATGACCTATACTCTGAAGGAATTTAAAGAAGACTGTTTGGCCAGTTGTTATTTAAAAGCAGTGAGGTGAGGCTTCTTGGGAATTTTGGAAATGTCTTAAACAGTACAATGCAGTGTGCAGCAGCAGAGAACTATAAATAACTGAACCCCTCCACAAGAGCAGTTTGACCCTCTCCCCCACCCACTCCCCTCCTTATTATGGCTAGTGGTGGTTCTGGTAAATCGGCTAGCGAGGGATCAACCAGCACACCCACCGGCAGCTTGCAGCAGAGGAAGCGTCTCTCCTCCATCTGTGACACATGTAAAGGCAAGATGCAGCTGGTGGCCGACCTCCTGCTGTTGTCCAGCGAGACCAGGCCGGTCATGACCTCCGAAGGCGTGGCGGTGGCCGACACCTTCGACCAGTGCCGCGACACGGTCATTGCCAGGACTAAAGAGCTCTCCATCCTCACCCACGACATCCAGAGCCAGCTCAACATGGGCCGCTTCACAGAGGTGGGGGACCGCCTCCTGGAGATGGCCGACCTGGTGGTCTCTTTGACCGAGTGCTCGGCCCACGCCGCTTACCTGGCGGCCGTAGAGACCTCGGGCTCTCAGCCCTGCCTGCCGGGCCTGGTGGACCGCTACAAGGTGACCTGCTGCCGGCACGAAGTGGAGCAGAGCTGCAGCCTCCTCCGAGTCACGCCCCTGCCGGACCTCACCCCCCAGCTCCTCCTCGAGCTCTCTCAGAACATCTCCACCAACCTCAAGAACCTGACAGACATCTCGTCGCTGGCCAGCGAGAGGTCCAGGGACCGCTTTGCGAAAGAGCAGTTTAAACTGAGCGTCAAGAGCATGAGCACGAGCGGCACGGCCTTCCTGGCGTGCGTCAAAGAGGTGAAAACACAGCCCAGCGAGCTGACCAGGAACCGCTGCGTCCTCTTCAGCGCCGCTCTGGTCCAGGCCGTCAGCGCCCTGGTTGGGTTTGCCACAGAGCCTCAGTTCCTGGGACGAGCTGCGAGTATCTCCACTGAAGGGAAGGGGGTACAGACTGCAGTGCTGGGCGGGGCTATGAGTGTGGTTTCAGCCTGTGTCCTCCTCACTCAGGGCCTCAGGGATGTGGCACAGCATCCCGAGAGTAGCTCCAAAATGGCGGACTACCGTGAGCGCCTGCGTAACTCGGCGTGCGCCGTGTCTGACGGCTGCACTCTGCTCACTCAGGCACTCAGAGAACGCTCCTCTCCAAGGACTCTGCCGCCAGTCAACTCTCATTCTGTGAATTAGTCTAGGAGGAGGGGACGCGAGCTCCGGTCCCCTCTGTCTTATTCTGACGTACCAAAGAGACTCACCTGGGTTGTCCCTGTTCATCAGGTTTCGAGTCAGAGTAACATCAGCAGAAGGCTGTCTGTGGGTCTGTCCGTGCAGTTGAAGGAGCACTAAAAAACAACCGCTGCAGGCAGGGTTTGGCGTCGCGCTGGATGTGACTCAAACCCCGTCAGAAATGGACCACCTGACCGCTCTCTGGGCCTGACCCGGGCTCAGCTGACGGGCCGCTCTCACCAGCAGACAGCAGCCTTCAAACCTGAAAAGTTTACCTCAGTTTTCAGCTCCGGTGGAAACACCAGCCTTGATGATGGATGTAGCCTCGCTGTGTGAACCTATGGTTGGCTGACCTACTCGATTACATGTGCTTTGTGAGATTGGAAAGAGTGATCTGAGTGTCTCAATGCTTGTTTTTTTTTTTTTTTTTTTTTTTTTTTTTTTTTTTTTTTTTCCAATGTGTGAATTCTTATTTGGTAAAAGCTGCTGTGAGTGTGTGCCATAGGTTTTACACTATTTACCAGACTTCCCATAGTATTTTAAAGTGTTTTGGATCATGCATGTAATGGAGTATTTATTTCAACTATTAAAAATGTTGTTTCTGATATGCTGTTGTTGGGCTAATGTGCTTTGAAGGGCCAAATTGATCTAAAGGCATAGTTTGGATTATTTGAAGTGTTGTTGTACGAGGTACTCAGTGTATTACCTAAAGTAGAGCTGACACTGGAGTGCAAGCTAAGCAATGTACTGCTGTGGACAGGGTCAGCATAAAAAATGTGTTGTAGACACCTAAAATTGGTCATAATATCATCACACATTAATGTTAGTTTAAGTGTATATTTAGAATATTTTAACCACTTTACCTCTCCATCAGACAGCCTTCTGAAACCACCATTATATAAGCCAAATATCACTCTTTCCAAAACAACCGTCCATGGACAACATCAGTCATTTTACCTTGTGGAATGTGTGAGTTGGTTGCTGCTGCTGCCTCGATTTGTTAGTTTGTTGGTGTGACTTGTGTGTTTTAAGAGGACAGTTCTGATTCACTAATGTCATACAGTGGGGCAAACAAATGAACAAATCTAGTTTGATCGGTTTGGATGCAGTGATATTTGTCTTATATCAGGGTGATTTCCTGTCAGAAAAGGCCGTCTAAAGCAATATATTGCTTAGTTTGCATGCCGGTTCTCTGCTTTGCTTCTTCAAACAACAATCTACTGGTATCTACTGTAGGTAATACACTGCCTGTCGATTAGCACCTTATACAGTGATCCATCAAATAATCAAACCTTCCCTGAAAATGATCTATGGTAGTATATGTCCATGTTTAATATGATTTATCCAGGTTAGGAGAGAAATATCTGAGATTTCTGCTTCCAGCCCAATACAGTGGAGATAATTACATTGTGGTATTCATAGAATTGAAAAAAAAGACATTAAAAATTCCACTTTCTAATAAGACACCCTGTATAGATGGTTTCATAAGATTTAACTAATAACTATCAATGGTTTGTAAAATGAAAATGATGTAAAATAATGCTTTGTAAATGAGTTATGAGCTCTTAAAGGGATGGTTCTGATGGTGTGGTTGTATGAGGTATTTATCCACAGTCAGTGTATTACCTACAGTGGATAGTGGTCAACACACCGGCAGTTTGGCGAAGCAGCAGGAGTATCATATAGGAAGTGAAGCAGTGTACTGTTGTGGAGGGTCAGCAGCAAAATTTTACACCTAAAAAAACAAAACAAGCACACTTAAATGCACACTATATTTTCAATAAATATAATGCTCAGTATTTTCACTGCTTTACCTTTCTGAGTCAAACAGACTTCTCTGACAGGAAACCAGCATTATGTAAGGCAGCTGTCGCTGTCCAAAGCCTCACAGAACACGGGAGTTGCTGCTTTACCACTGACTTCGATCAGTTGGTTAGTTTGTGTTATTGTGTGACTATGGTGTTTAAAATAGTTAGTTTGGATTCATCAAAGTCACACAATCACAGAAACAAACTAACAAATCAAAGCCAGACCAGCAGCTGTTTTTGTCAAAGTAGTGTGTGATATTTGGCTTATGTAACAGCAGCAGTTTCCCGTCTGAATGGCGGCAACATAAGAGGTGAAAAAATATTCAAAATATAGCGTGGACTGAAACTGTTATTGATTTTTTCTTTTCTGCAGGTGACAAAATAGTTTGCTAGTAGTAGTACGTTACTTAGCTTCCTATACTGGTAATCCTGCTGCGTCACCATACTGGTCGAACTGGTGTGTCGACCACCATAATACACTAACTATTGATATATAACAAGAAAATCTGAACTGTCCCTTTAATAAGAAAACCTTTTTTGAAATGTCCTCTTTGCCCTTTAGTTAATCTATTAGACTGTTAAACCAGCCAAAGGGATTATTTACAACCTGCCAACCCCAGCATTCATATTAATGGCTTATAACTAATGTGTAAAGCATAATAAATGTATTAATACAGGGCATCTTATTAGAAAGTGCTACCAAAACTTAATTAGCAGCAACTCTTTAATACACAGTCTCTCAATTCCGGAAATGATGTATTTTCAATTGTGTGAGCAAAAAATTGGAAACTTGACAAAAGATATAATCATCTCTCAGGATATTTGTGGGCTTTTTACTTTCCAGAAACTGTGTCCCTGTAATTAATCCACAGGACATACTGTCCACAGTTTTTCTTCTGTGAAAAATAGCTCTCGTTCACCATTGTCTTGGTGAGGGAGGCAGAAATCTGGACAAATAAAACCCAAACTTAGATACCACTGTAGGGATGAGAGGAATTATGGACATTTTTGTAGTTAAAGTGAATGAACCTTAAAAGAAAAGATGATTTAAGATGGTCTCCTGCTGGACAGAATGAAAGAAGTGGTAGAATGTGGTCAATTTTATAATAATATTATTAATATTGACTTCTTACAACAGTCGGGGAGAGTCGCCACAGTTGTAACATTTTTACTTTTCACTCTTTTACTCAGAGATTCTTTTTTGACCCACATATTTAATATCTTCAGGTGTAGCACCTGCGTGTGTCTGCTACCACTTAAAACATTTAAGTTTTTAATAGAGAGAACGAGTTGTGAGGAATTAAACCCAAAGTGAATCCTATCTGATGTTACAATTGAACCACATGTGAATCTCACTTGTAACAGCACAAGCTACATTTGTAGCATTAAACACACAGTTTTCATGGCAAATCAACAACATTTCAGTCAAGCGACTGTTTTTTGTCAGATGATTTAATGACAAGGTTGTGATCAGATAATGTACAAAACATGATGTTATGAAAAGTTACCAGATGTGCTGCTGAGTGAATTTGTGGTTGGCAGAACATTCATTACTCTGACAGTTAGCAAAGTTGATTGATGGAATTTCAAAAAATACTACACAACCCTAATCTGATTGATCACAGAGTTGACTATTGGCCGATGGAGCTCATGCTTTTTTGGGAGACCCTGTATAATTCTGCACTGAGCCTTTGTTACAAATGAGCCGCTGGTCGTGCACATGCAGACCAGAACTAGCATGCATGACGTGGGAACTATGCTAACCGATAAAAAAAACAGATACCTGCAGTCGGCTGTGAGGATTTCATCTCCACAACATACAAACAACTTTATATTCAACAACATATCCCTGGAGCTTAATTTTTACTCAATATGTGCTAAACTGGTTTTTCAGGTGCTGCTCCCTGCAGAGTGGATGAAAGTTGTTGATACTTGTCGTGGAGGTTTAGAACTACACTGACCACATGCTGATGTGATGACATCATAATGACATTTACACAGCGAGGAAAACGTGCGTGTTACAACTGTAACGTGTTATACTTGCGGCGACTCTCCCTAATAATAGTATCAGGGAACACGAACTAAAACTAAAACTGAAACTGTTCGGGTCAGTTACTGAAGTCAGAAACCACACGCTAAACGTATTGTCAGTAAAATGTGCAAAGGATGCCAATAAGTTATTTTCAATCTTGAATTAATCTTATTTGCTCAATTAATTGAGCAATTGTTTGGTCTATAAAATGTCAGAAAATGGTGATAAATGTTGATTAGTGTTTCCGAAAGCCCAAGATGACGTCCTCAAACCAGGAAATATTCACCTTTTCAAAATACAAAATACAAAAACCAATTAATTGATTACTAAT